>JXCR01123477.1:33552-44253 GCA_002079205.1 Phalaenopsis hybrid cultivar | reverse complement strand
CCTCCAAATTGGCATCCAATTCATGTTCAAAACTCTTCATGAGGTCCCTATTGACCATTTATAACAATCAATTTGGACCTAGCCCAAGGCTAACCCAAGCTAGACCCAAGCCTAGCCCAACATGACCAAATTGATTAAAGTTCGAAATTTCTTCAAATTGACCTTTCAATTGAACTCAAAACCATTTTCATCCTTCACTAAAGTTGTTCCTTGTGATCATCTACACCAAATGCAACAATCAATTGAGCCAATTAACATGGCTAGCCTAGCCCAAACCTAAGTTTTGGTCATTTGCACCCACTTGGACCCATGCATTAAATGTGACCTGNTGTGATGGATTCCTCTGGGTTCCCTGAGCTCCTAGCCACCTCCCCCTGGCCGGCCGACAAGCCTAGTGGCCGGAAAAGCCCAAAACCGAGAGCCACCCCCATGACTGAGCTCCTAGCCACCTCCCCCTGGTCGGCCGGCCAGCCTAGTGGCATGAAAATCCCAAAACTGAGAGCCACCCCCATGGCACCTCACTTAAATCAATCCTAAAGGCTAGCTCATCCAAATCAAACTATGGAGCTCCTCTGCCCTCCACCTAAGCACCACATTACACCTCCTAATTGGCCAAAACAGCCACCACAACCCCATTTTTATAAAAGGTCACCTCCATGGCCGTTGAACTAAGTGCTGAAAATTTCTTAGAGAGGCCTCTGCAAACTTCACACAAAGCTTCCCTAAGATCCCCTCATTGCACTCCAACCATCTTTCCTCATCCATTCCACTTGCTGGAGCCCAATTTTGAGCTTGAAACCCTGCCAGAAACCAGGAAAGAGCCCAATACACCTCCACACTCCACCAAACTCTAATTGCTTGTGCCACACCTTCACAAGAGTGAAAGAAGCCAGAGCCCCATCAATTCCCCCTTCCACAGAGCCTCTACCTTAGCTCTAGACCAACACCTAAAAACGAGCTTGGTCGAACTCACACCTAGACTTCACACCAAGGCCAGGGACTCAATCCCTAGCCTCCTTGGACCACAACGAACGGGCCTAAGCACCTCTGATCGAAGCTTCCCTTCTCAGAGCAAAGGTATAAAACTCCTCCTCCTCCCGAGCTTATTTTGATCCTTCATTTACTTAAAATTGATTTCATGGTACCTTAGCCGTATAGATGTGTTCGTCTTGCTTAGACGACTCCATAGGATCAAACCCGAAGCGATTTGGTTGAGTCTAGGCTGAGATCTTAAGGTTTTAGTCTGGACGGGCATGGGATCACTCTATCGGGGACGATGACGGGAAGTCATTCGATCAAGCGAATTTGGAGCAAAAAGGACTAAACGGACGGGGGAGATTGAGCCGGACGGCGCTTTGAGACGTGAATAGCGGGCCGAGTGAGCAAGCTACGTGGACGGCGGCATCCAACCAGAGCGCGCCACGCATGCTTTCGGAGCCGTAGTAGGATGAGGTGGCACGCGCGGTTTAAATAGAAAAATAGGGGTATTTTCTTATTTATTTAATCCACAAAACTTCAAAAATACATTACTTTGTGTAGAAAAATCACAGAAATAAAATAAAAATATTTCTTGCTCAAAAATCCATAACTTTGTGTAGAAAAATCAAAAAAATAAAATAAAAATATCCTCTTGCTTAGTAATACATAACTTTGTGTAGAAAAATCATAAAAATAAAATAAAAATACCCTCTTGCTCGGTGAATAGATGACAATAATGGTGGAATAAATTTCAAGTCCATTTGATGCATAAAATATTTTTAATTAATTAAACACTGTTTGAGAGCCCATTTGATGCATAAAATATTTTTAATTAATTAAATACTATCTGGAATCATTTGATTCTCCATTCATATTAACACATCACCTTGGCTTGAAATTTTTACATATTGTAACCTTTGTAAGGGGGGAACTTTCTCTGATTTTTCCAAAGTCAGAGGAGTCCCTATATAGAGATCCATATTTTTCATCACCTTCCATATTATTTTCTTAAGATAATCATGGAAATTAGCATATTGGTCATTAAATCCCAAGAAAATTTTGGAAAGTCTATCATGACCAGAGAAACCTTTGGAAATTATTTCATGGGCCAAGTCATTTAAAACATCCTTAAATTTTCCAAATACTAAATCACTAAGATAAATGATTTTAGAAAATATAAACATTTAAATGACTTGATTTTTGATCTCCATTGTGATTTATAATCCATAGGAGAAATTTAAACATTTAAATGACTTGATTTTTTATCTCCACTGTGATTTATGATCTAGAGAACTTGAAAATAATTAATTTTGGAAAATATAAACATTTAAATGACTTGATTTTTAATCTCCACTGTGGTTTATGATCTAGAGAACTCATCCATAAAAGTTTCAAAATATTTTGAGTTCATTTAATAACTTAAATTGATTTTTAAAGATAAATTCCACTCAATTTCAAAATATTTTGAGTTCATTTGATAACTTAAGTTGATTTTTAAAAATAAATACCACTTTTGACACTTTAAAATATTTTGAGTTCATTTGACACCTTAAGTTGATTTTTAAAGATAAATACCACTTTTAACACTTGAATGATTTTGAGCCCATTTAATAACTTAAATTGATTTTTAAAGATAAATACCACTCTTAACACTTAAAAGATAAATACCACTTTTATTTTTAAAGATAAATACCACTCTTAACTCAAAAACATTATGAAACTTAGTTTTTTGAATTCTCTGTGATCAGGGGTATTTTCTAAAAATAAAATAATATTTAAAATAAAAACTTAATTTTTGTTCTATTTTAAATATTTAAAACAATTAAAAATTCATAAAAATCACAAAAATAATAAAACTCTTGAAAATGTTCTAAATTGCTTCCTAATTACTAAGGAACAATTATAATATTTTTTCTGATTTTCTAAATAAAGATATTTATTTTCAAAGCTTAAAAATAATTTTTACAAGGCTAAAAATAAGTTTTCACTAAAATAATTCCAATAAATCAAATAAAAGTCAGAAAAATCTAAAATTTGCTCCTCTAAGTTCTCTAGCCTTAAAGAGATTTTTCAAAAATATAAAACTTAATTTTTACCACCTAAAATATTTTATTTTTATTAAATAGCACAGAAGTTAAAATAATTCTAGTAAATTACAAAGAATTCAAAAAATCATGAAATTTGATTCAGAGGCTTCTCTAATCTAGGTCTACCTTCAGTAAAAATTTCAAGGGATTATAATTAAGCTTGGTGAAGTTAGGAATTTTCTTTGAAAAATCCTCTTTTTGCATTAAAATAGTTATAAAAATTAAATAAAATTTTGAAAAATCACATTTTCTCCTCTGATGTCTCAATTAACCCATGAATGAGATAGGATAAAATATTCAAAGTCAATTGAATTGAATTTGACAAATTATAAAGTGTTAGAGCCTTAGGGGAAAATGTGTAATTTTAGAAATCTTGCNATGAATGAGGTAGGATAAAAATTTCAAAGTCATTTGAATTTAATTTGATAAATTATGAAGTGTTAGAACCTTAGGGGCAAATATGTAATTTCGGAAACCTTGCCCTAATTAACATTTAGGCCTAATTCAAGGAGGGAAAATGGGTAACCTCTGATCTTAATTAATTTATGCTTGAAACATGAGGGGTTAATTGGTAGAAATCAATCTCACTTTCTTAATTAAGATCAATAAATTTCTAAATTATTAAAATTTGGAAGTTTATTAAAATTAAATGATCCTAGACTTAGNCACTTTCTTAATTAAGATTAATAAATTTTTAAATTATTAAAATTTGGAAGTTTATTAAAATGAAATGATCCTGGACTTAGGGGTATGAATTTTGAAGTCAATAATTAATCAATTTAATACCCCTTTATTGATGATCCTCATTAAGATTAATAAATTTCTAAATTATTAAAATTTGGAAGTTTATAAAAATTAAATGATCCTCGTTAGGGGTATGACTTTTGAAGTCAATAATTAATCAATTTAATACCCCTATCTTGATTTTCAAGTAAAATTCAAATCATGAATCATGATTACTGAAAACTTAACACTCTAAAAACACTCACCTAGGTCTTAAGGGCTTAGTGGTGACCTAAGCAAAATAAAAAATTGACTAAAAGAGGATTAGAGAAATAAACATAACAAAATCAAACATCCTTGAAACATCACTACNATCAATTTAATACCCCTATTTTGATTTTCAAATAAAATCCAAATCATGAATCATGAACACCTAAAGTTTAACATTTTTTTCAAAATTAATTAAGACACTCACCTGGGTCTTAAGCGCTTAGTGACGGCTTAGGCTAAGTCAAAATTGACTAAAAGAGGATTAGAGAAATAAACATAACAAAATCAAACATCCTTGAAACATTATTAAGCCCAGTTAAGACTAAAAATCTGGCTAAGTATTCAAATTACAAAACTTAAGGATCTTCACCCATATAATTTTCAAAATTAAATGATAAATGATAATTACCCCTTTCTTAAGCTTGAAACACCACTAAGCCCAATTAGGACTAAAATTTGGCTAAGTGTTCAAATTACAATAACTTGCCCCTTTGAGGGATCTTCACCCACATAATTCTCAAAATTAAATATAAATGATAATTACCCCTTTCTTAAGGGAATAATTGAGACATCGATGTTCACTGAGCATTAAGGATATTTACAGGATGAACCATTAAGCAAGATGTAAGTTTAAATGGACTCGAGGCTTTTCACTAGTTGGTGAGGGAGAGGCATGGACATGTTTCCCCCTTTTAACTTGATTGGATACCTCAGAGGTCTATTAAACTTAATATTCTTTGCTTAAAGAAGTCATCCTTTATTAAACTTTTAAGGACTCACCATAATAGGACATAGGGTTAGGAAAATTTTACCTTTCCTGCTCTTCATAAACGGTCTTAACATGCATTTTAAGTTTCAGGGTGGTGGAACGAGAAGACTCGTCAGGTACAATTTTGAGTTTCAGGTGGTGGAACGAGAAGACTCGTCAGGTACGCTTTTACAGTTTTTCAGCATTAAGTTTCAGGTGGTGGAACGAGAAGACTCGCCAGGTACACTTTTACAGTTTTTCAATGTTCTAAGTTTCAGGTGGTGGAACGAGAAGACTCGCCAGGTACAATTTTACAGTTTTCAGCGTTGTCTTTCCAGGTGGTGGAACGAGAAGACTCGCCAGGTACACTTTTACAGTTTTTAGCGTTGTCCTTTTTCTACTTTCATACTGTACTTTTATACCTGCAAATTTGCATGCTAAACAACGATCTCACCCTGCATGGNTTTGATCATTTAAGATGTAATTAATTATACGGGCTTGCCCTTATAGGAAGCATGTCCAAACCCAGTTTAATATAAACCCTATTTATTCCTTTATATTAAATAGAGGAACTTGTCAGAAAATACAAAGGTTTCGCAGACCAAACGGACGTCACACTTTCCTTAGTTTATTTTGATCGAGCCTCATCCTCAAGTCTTGTGTTTATCCTTCGGGATAGATACAGGATTTGAGGTACAGTGCTCTTTCATTTTAAACTATGAAAAATATGGGGTCAGTTTGATTTCAAACTTCAACGTCCTTCCTAAGCGGGCGATGGGATTTCGATTCCAGCGACCGACAGCTTCTTACGAGCAACCCCACAAACCAACGCGAAATAAGGCCGACATGTTTAAAAACCAAAGCGAGAGTTAGCCTTCAGGTGAAGGGAATTGGGAGCTTTGGAGTGGGAGCCAGTATTCTCTTAGCCTAGCCATGGATTTAGGGACTAAACCTAGAATTAGCCAATAATTTTCTATAACACTGTCTCAGGGTAGAGAATTAAAATTGCTCCTATTTAGCACAATATATATTATAACCATTTATCTCATCTCATTTTACCAAAATCTCATTGTAGTGAGAAAGATGTTTTTTTCACAAAAGAAATCTTCATCACATAAACATAAACATAGTTTAATAGTTTAATAATTTAGTAGTTACTCTTTAAAATTTACATTTCAGTATTGTTTTTAGTTAAATAATTTAGTTCTGATAATATCTCAACATTCAAAATTAGTGATAGTAATTTCGTATTGACTTTCAGTGAATTTCCAAGTAAATTTATAACTTCAAATTTAAACCTTCCCCGTGGGATTAATATTTGGGGCTTAAATGAAAAATCTTTTATTACTTGATAACGATAGATATACTTTCGTAGAATCCCAGCTTGAATTGCTTAAATTTCTAAATCATAAAATATTGCATCAAACTTTTGATGTTGTTGCATAGCGAAGTCAACTATATAATTTTTACACAACTATATCAAATTCGGGATCACTTTACCAGATTGGTTAATAATTCAAACATTTTACAATGGATTAGTTTGATCACTTAGATCTATTATAGATGCTGTTACAGGTGGATCACTAATGTCAAAACCTTTTCCTGAAGCATATTCTTTACTTGAAGAAATTGCTACTAACAATTTTCAATGACCCTCTGAAAGGGTAGGGTAAATCCTAAGAGGATTCATGACTCTGATGTAATGTCTATTTTGGCATCTCAAATTGCTGCTATTTCAAAAAAGATTGATCAAATTGGATTGAACAATTCTCAAATACCCTCAGTATTAGAGGAAAATTCAGTAGGACCGATAATTGATATTCAATCATCTTATGAAACTTTAAATACTATAAATAATTAAAATAATAATCCCTATTCTAATTATTATAACCCGGATGGAAAAATCACCCTAATTTTAGTTGGAATAATTATAACAATTCGGTGAATCCCTCCGATAATTTGAACAACCACGGAGATCTTAATTATCTACCCTATTATCATCCTAATTTAACTCTAACCCTAACCCACAAGTTAAGGAAAAGAAGTTGACAATGGAAGAAGTAATGTTGAAGATGGGAAATCAAACACAAAATCAAGGGGATGTTATTAAAAATATTAAAAATCAATTAGGACATATTGTTACTGCACTTAATAACATACCTTCAGGAATTCTTCCGAGTGATGTGGAAGTTAATCCAAAAGATCAAAATAAGGAGCAAATTAAAGTTATTCAATTATAAGTGGAAAAGAAGTTGAAACAATGATCCAAAGAGAAACTAAAGTTGATGAAGAGAAGAAAGAAATGGAAAGTAACCAAAATGAGAATGAACAAACACAACTTCCCTTAGAAAAACCATTACCTCTGTTTCCTCAAATACTGAAGCAGAAGAATAAAGATAAACAATTTACAAACTTTTTGGAAATCCTTAAGAAGTTAACGATAAATATTCCTTTCGTTGAAACTTTGGAGCAAATGCCAAGCTATATGAAATTTATGAAGGATATCTGACCAAAGAAAAATATATTGAGATTTTCATACCTATTTTTCACTGATTTTGATGATATTGCACATTAAAGAAAGGTATTTTTGATGTTTTATTGCAGGTATGTTGAATTATGGTCATTGGAGCAAAAACATGTTAAAAGGAGCGAATTTGGAGCAAAAAGTACCAAAATATGGAGATTTGATCTTAGGTGCCGACGGTGAGCTCGACGCCGCCGACGGCGAGTTTTTCTGAGAGTCCAAAATGAATTATTCTAGAAGGCCGCTAACGGCGAGCACGTCGGTTCTCTCAACTGATGCATTGAATGTGGACGAGTTTTTAAGGGACGCTTGGGCAACACTTGAAAACTCTTCTACAACTTTAAAAGAAACAATTTGGAGGCCGAAAATGATGATGTTCATGTGGTGTCCACAGGTGTCCATGAGGTTTCCACAGGGTGTCTGCGGAGTCTTTGTTGTTTGTAGTGCCCATTAGAGTTTAGAGAGTGGTTAGTATTGTGAGGAATTCTTCGAGAGATTGTAAGAGCGGAAGGAAAGTGAGAGATTTCTTCCTTCTTGTCGCTTTGAAGGAGAATTCTATGTGCTGTAACAAAAAGAAGAGATTCAGAGGAACTTTGAAGAGTTTGCTTAAGGAGGAATTAAAGATCAATCGTATTTACTTATCGAAGTTTGTACTACTTTGCTTTTATATATAAATTCCAAGTTTTTTTGTAACTTCTCTATGAGTTCTGTGTAGTTTTCTCTGTCTTTCTCCTTGTCTTTAGATTTTGTGAAATGGTGATTTGAATTGGTTGTGTCNGATTTGTTAAAATATATTGAGTTTTACAACTAAAGTGAAGATTACATCCAAGATTCATGGAGGTCAAAGCCTGTGGAAGTTGGGTGCAAATAAATAAAGAAATAATATTATCGTGCGTAAAATTAGAGATTTTAGAGTGACAGACTAAAATCCTCAATTCGGTCCCATCGTTTGAGTGCTGAAGTTTANAAATATGTTGAGTTTTACAACTAAAGTGAAGATTACATCCATGATTTAGGGAGGTCAAAGTCCTTGAAAGTTTGGTGCAAATAAATAAGAAAAGAAAAATTATCGGGCANGTTTACCCTCAGGTGAGGAGAACATGGGAGCTCCGAAGTGAGAGCTGGTATCCTCCCAGCCTAGCCGCAGATACAGTAAATAAGCGTAGGATTAGTCAATGTTCTTTATGCCTGGATCAAAGGGTAAAGAATAGGTATGCTCGTATTTGACACAATATAAATTGAACTAATTCACTTTATCCATTCACTATAATTTATTGACAAGGAGAAGAATATTTTCTTATATATTGAATATCACAATTAAACCTTTATTTATATCATTAGTTATTTAATAGATATAAAAATTACCTATTTATTTCAATTGCCTATTAGTGACATGTTAACCTCATTTTTTGTCGAGGTTTAGTTTTTCCTCTTTAGTAGCCTAGGGTCTAGCCATAATACTTTTCCTGTTGACTATTCCTAGAAAACTAGACATGGAACCCTCATCATTAGAAATTCCAAAATTTTCTCCACTCAACTTGAAGTTCCACATATTGCTCTCAACCTCTAAATACTTAGCAGGTGGGGTCACTACAGCAGAAATTCAAGATGAGTCACCCTTATGACTGTTGGACCTTAGGGTTAACTTTGGGTGTTGGCCTCGAGCTAAGGCACTCACTACACTTATCTGCACCCACAATCACTCACAACCCTGAATTTCTAGCCTAGGTCCCTTGAGCTTTTAGGATACTCATGTAGATGGTCCCCTATACCTAGNTATCGGGCATAGAATTGGAGATTTTAGAGTGACAGGCTAAAATCCTCAATTCGGTCCTATCGTTTAGGTGTTAAAGTGTAGATGTTATCCCTCGGGCGAGGGGAACGTGGGAGCTCCGAAGTGAGAGCCGGTATCCTCCCAGCCTAGTCGCAGATTCAGTAACCAAGCATAGAATTAGTCAATGTTCTTTAGGTCTGGTCCAAAGGGTAAAAAATAGGTATGCTCCTATTTGGCACAATATAATTTGAGCTGATTCAATTTATCCATTCACTTATATTTCTTGACAGGGAGAAGGATGCTTTCTTATATATTGAACCTCATATTAGAAACTTTATTAGTATAATTGGTTAATTAAGAGTATATTAAAATTACATTTTTATTTTGAATTACCTATTAGTGACAAATATGCAATTTGAACTATATTATTTTGATTAAGTATTGATTTTTTAAATCTTTGTTCGTAGCCTCTAATAGTAGTCTCTGTAGGATCGATATCCATGACTCCATTAGAGCCCTGTATTACTTGAGAGATATGTATACTTGTGTTGATAAGTGTGACTTTACAATAATTGAATATTTTATACACATCTTTATCAAATCTATAATCGCTATCAAGTTTTTGGCGCCATTGTCGGGTATTTAAATCTTCTAGCAGCAGTATCAAATTCTTGTATTTTTAAGCATATATAAAGTCGCTCTCAAGTTTTTGGCATCGTTGGCCGGGGAGTAAAAATTAGATTTAAAAAAAATCATAATTAGTGTAACGAACAAATTAGAACTATTAGAAAACTTTTACTGAAATTACAACTTATTTTCATATTTAGTTAATTATTTTTCTGTGTACTGATTTCAATTGTATGCATAAATTTGGACCTGAAAATCTTATACTCTACGATTCAGAATTATAACGCACTGTTAGGTGAATTAGAAAACAAAGAAAAGAACCTAGAAATCCTAACACAATAGAAAATAATGTGAACAATCAATGAATAGAAAATGAACATCAACCTAGACCTCTGTGAGATTATGCAAATCCTACAGCAGATGAAATTCGCTTATCTATCCAAAATCTTGATGTAGCTGCTAATTCATTTGAGCTCAAACATGTTATTATACAAATGGTACAAAATAATCAATTTGGAGGCACACCTGAAGATCCTAATTTACACCTCGCTAGTTTTTTAGAACTTTGTGCTACCTTTAAATATGACAAACTTTCGAATGATGTTGTTAGACTTAGATTTTTTTCTTTTTCACTTAGGGATAAGGCTAAGATGTGATTAAATTTGTTAGCACCTTGATCTATTAGAACTTGGGGAGAACTTTCACAGAAATTTCTATCCAAATATTTTCCTCCATCAAAAACTGCTAAACTTAGAAATGACATAACATCATTTTGTCAGATTGATGGAGAGTCGATATATGAAGCTTGGGAGAGATTTAAATATCTTCTTAGGAAGTGCCCACATCATTCATTACCAGATTGGTTGATAATTCAAACTTTTTACAATGGATTAGTGAGATCTCTTAGATCTATTATAGATGTTGCGGCTGATGGTTCTTTAATGTCAAAACCTTTTGATGAGGCTTATTC
>JXCR01123477.1:11743-26251 GCA_002079205.1 Phalaenopsis hybrid cultivar | reverse complement strand
TATGCTGAAATTGCAACAACAAAGAAAATTCATTCATGATGCGAAAGCATATTTTTGGGATGAGCCTTATTTATATAAATAATGTAAGGATCTTATTATGAGGAGTTGTGTACCTCATGAAGAAACTGAGCTGATCATTCAGAAATGTCATGATTTTGAATTTGGAGGACATTTTGGGATTGATAAAATTGCTTATAAAATTTTACAAGCTGGATTTTATTGGCCTACCATATTTAGAGATGTTTATAGATATATAAAAACTTGTGATCGATGTCAACGAGTAGGCAATAAATCTAGAAGAAATGAAATGCCTCTAAATTTCATATTGGAAGTTGAGATCTTTAACTTTTGGGGATTATATTTTCTGGGACCGTTTATTCCTTCATTTGGAAACTTATATATATTAATTGCAGTGGACTACGTTTCTAAGTGGATTGAAGCACAAACTTTACCTCGTTGTGACGCTAAAAGTGTTTCAAGATTCTTGATGAAAAATATTTTCACTAGAAACAAAATGCCTAGAATGATTATCACTGATAGAGGATCCCATTTTAGGAATAAATATATTTAAATATTGGCAAAAAAATTTAATATTATTCATAGAATCTCAAGTGCATATCATCCTCAAACTAGTGGGTTAGCTGAAGTTTCTAATAGAGAGGTTAAACAAATACTTGAAAAGACTGTAAGCCCTAGTAGAATAGATTGGTCCACTAGATTTGATACTGTNTGACTCAAGTTTATACTTACAAAGCTGTTGAAATTGAAGATCAGAAGACGGGAAATAGATTTAAAGTAAATGGACACAGATTAAAACCATATTATTAGGATAAAAAACCAAATTTTAAAGAGGTTTTAATGATCAGTTAACCTGAATAATATCTGAATAAGTCGGGCTGACGACGTTAAACCAAACGCTTTATGGGAGGCAACCCATGTTTATCTTTATTTTTATCGCAATTATAGTAGTTTTTATTTGAAATTATCATTAGTTTGTGGTAATATTAAGCTCTACTACTCTTATTTACTCTTGAAACATCTTAAAAATTGGATCCATGAAGAAAAATTGGATCTATGAAGAAAACTTGGAACACATTCAGACCAGAGCGAAAATATGAAAATTTTGACTTGGGCGCCGACGACGCCCTCGACGCCGTCAACGGCGGGTTTTTCCCGAGAGTCCGGATAAAAATAATACAGAGGCCCGCTGACGGCGCCATCGACCTCGCCGACGGCGAGACCGGTGAATTGACGTTATGTGGGTTCAAATGGCGGTTTTTGGGCAGAAATTGTCTTTTTAAACTCAAAAATTCATTTTCTAGTTCATATTTTCCCTTCAAAAATGAAGTGAAACTCTACCAATTTCATTCCTATGGTGTCCAATTCCCCTAATAATCCCAGAATATGAGTTTTCAATCGGCGAAAGTTTATTAGTGTGGAAGCGCAACGAAACTTCAACAAGTTACTGACGAAGAAAAGATTGATCAAAGAACGAGGATTCGTGAATCGCAGATTGAATAATCCCACGACGGATATTGAAGAAACGATAGTGCAGCGAAGATGGGAAGTGATGTGCTACACTACTGTCGCCGTGGTGGTTCCTGTGGTAAAAAAATTTTATGCAAATTTACATGGAATCAACCAATGAGTTGTTTATGTGCGAGGAAGATGGATCACTTTCACTCTTGCTCCGATCAATGAATTATATATGATAGAGAATGTTTCTGTTTGCCACTATTTCAATTTTGTCCCAACGAGAAACCAGATGAATGAAATTTACCAATATTTAACGAACGAAACTGACGATTGAGAAACAAGAGAAAATGTGTATGTTAATTTTTCTGCAACACTCCTAAATCCCGTTTCAAAACATTGACACATTTTCATTTCTGTGAAACTATTACCGACAATAAAGATCGGTAAAGTTTCTAAAGAAAGTGTTATTTTGAATTATTGCATCCAAAGGGGACTGTCGATCGACATTAGATCTATAATTGTGAAGTTGATTTTGAGTCTGATCGTTCACGGATCAACTTATGGGCTTGGACACCCCTCCACAATTTTCTCAGTTTGCAGTCAGTTCCAAGTGTTCTATGAAAATTGGGAAAATGTACTGCTACCTTGGAAGCCTTTGGATCCAACTGAAAGATTCTTAGTTTTTGAAGATGAAAATGACATGACAATTATAGTAGATCAAGCGTCTCAGAATTCACTGTCAGTTAACTCTTAGTCCCTGATAAGTCTCTTGTGATCATGCGCCAAATCAAGAAATTGGAAAACGAGTTACAAAATGGCATGAATGCGATTAATAATATCTCTGATTTCTTTGATCATTTAGACTGAAGGATGAAGGAATATGTCGAACACTCTGGACATTTATAAGATAGCTTGATACGACTGATGAGGAAGATGAAGTTAATAGAAGAGGATTCCACTGAAGAATTTCCATTCTGACCCTTCTACAACCTCTTCATTCATGTGCAATCAATGGGTAATCTCAGAGGAGAATCAAGTACCGAGTCTGAGGATTAGTAGATTTATATTACTACCTATCTGTCTATCTATGTATTTTCATTTGAACTTTGTATTTGCTTTGCTTAGTTGAGACTAAGCTTAGGTTGTTTTGTTTTCAGCATTTTGAGTGTTGTAACTTGGATTGCAACGCTGAATTAATGTATTGAGGTTGAGAAAATACCAAACTTAGGTGTGTTAAGTAATGTATATTGTACCCCTTGGAATTTATATATATATATGTGATGTTTTGTGTTGTGAAAGTTTATATGTGCTAAGTACATCATTTAGTTACTTAAAATTATGTCTATAATGATTAAACAGATGTCGTTTAGGCTTGGAATTGATCGAAATTGCGAAAATTCGGAATTTGAACAAAATCAATAGAGCCAGTCGACGGCGAGATTTTCTCGAGACTTAGGATTTAAATTCCAATTCAGCGCGCCGACGACGCCATCGACCCCACTGACGGTGAGCTCATGAAAAACACCTTTAACCGCAATTTTGACTAGTAAACCACCACTATTCATCATCCCCTTCCTCCTAAAAACACAATTTTCGAACTAGGGCTTGGAAGATCTTGGATTGGGAGGCAATTTCAATGCTTCTTGACACCGGATTTGATCATCTTTAGGTAAGAGCTTCACTCCAAGCTAAAAATATTTGACTTTCACCATGGATTTCTTCCACATTGAAGAGATCCGAAAAATTTGAGAATGTGAAGAAAAATTGGAAAGAAATTCATGGATCTTAATGTTGAACTCTTTGAATTACTATTGGAAGTCATGATTTGCATATTTGAAGAAATTTTTAGAATTTTTCTATAATTTGATTAGATTGAAATGACTTCATGACAAAAGAGAAGAGTTGAGTTTGACGAGTCTCGCTTCATCAATGCGATGGCTCAAACAAAATTTACTTCCATATTTAAAGGAAAGATGTGCATACAAGATCAAGTTTTTGAAAGTCCGGGAGGAGAAATTGAACGAGTTATTGCCAAGCAGAGGTGAGAAAACTTTTGTTAAACCACCAATAAAGCTGATGCAAATGTTATGAAGGAATTCTACGCCAATGTGATTTATTCTGATGACAGATTTGTTCAAGTACGGGGATTCCTTGTTGAGTTTACTGCCGCCCACATCAACACTTTTTATGAAGTCCTAGACTCTTATAGCTGCCACTATGAATCCTTTAGTACAATGGAAGGCCCCCTCAATGATGTGATGAACTTTCTCACTGATGGAAAAGGAACATGAAAGATAAAGTAGCGAGAACGGGTAAATTTTTCTGCTTCCATGCTGAATACCACCTCTAAGGCGTGGCACTATTTCATTTCTTCTACTTTGTTACCGACCTATCACTNATGTGATCAACTTTCTCACTGATGGGAAAGGAACATGGAAGATAAAACAGCGAGAACGGATAAATTTTTCTGGTTCCATGTTGAATGCCACCTCTAAGGCATGACACTATTTCATTTCTTTNTAGAGATAGAGTTATTCTGAATTTCTGTATTCAGAATAGTAGAACTATAAATGTGGGGAGAATAATTCTTAACAATATATTGACTACANGATAGAGCTATTCTGAATTTCTGTATTCAGAATAGTAGAACTATAAATGTGGGGAGAATAATTCTTAAGAATTTATTGACTACAGCGAGGAGTGAGACTAGTGGAGGTCTAGGACACCCTAGACTCAAACTTTTTGGAGTAGAATTTGGAGATGAAGAATGGGTTTATCCTATGAAACCCATTAGTAATACTAATATAAAGACTTATGNACATCCTGGACTTATTTATACAATTTGCAAACTTTCTGGAGTGGAAAGTGGAGATGAAGAATGGGTTTATCCCATGAAACTCATTAGTAAGGCTAATTTAAAGACTTATGAATCCCATGAGAAATGGATATCCTATGAAACCCATTAGTAAAGCTAATTTGAAGACTTATGAATCCCATGAGAAATGGAGAAAAGATGAGGAATGGGTTTACCCTATGAAACCCATTAGTAAAGTTAATTTGAAAACTTATGAATTCCATGAGAAATGGAGAACTCTATGAAACCCATTAGTAAAGTTAATTTGAAGACTTATGAATCCCATGAGAAATGGAGAACTATGAAAGTCAAGAACCTTCTACTAGTAGAGATGTCCCCTCTATAAGTTATGACCTTCCACCTTCTAAATCCTCCTTGCTCTCACTGATTTGATGAATGAGTTGACCTTGCAGCGAAAGAGTATAGAATTAATAAATGAAAGGATTGGAGGTTTAGAACGGTGTTGACCTTGCAGCGGAAGAGCATAGAATTGATAAGTGAAAGGATTGGAGGTTTAGAACGCCAACATGATTATGATAGTGAGTACCTACAGAGGCATTCAAATTTTGAGGTAGCTTTTTATGAAGCTCAGGCCCAACACTATAGAGGTGAGCCTAATGTTACGTTTCCTGAGTGCCCCCGATATACTCAGCATCAACCCAATCCGCCTGCTGATCAAGGCGATGAAGATAAGCTTGGGATTTTGATATAGAATGAAATTGATGTACTTATGTTTGTATTTCTATTTTTTGTAATATGTTTGTAATAGAAATAGATGTTTGTGTATTTGGACTTTCATTTTTATTATTTTGTTGTATTTGAATGATTTTAATTTTTGTTATAAAGTTAGTGTTATAGTTAAATATGCATGTGTAGTTTAATAGACGTTGAGTAGTATTGTGAATTGTATTGTAATGTGTTTTTTATTTCGCAATTTTAATTGTTTTGTTAGTTTTGTGTTTGTGTTAGGAAATATTGTGTTTATTTAATGTTTCAGTTTTATAATTATTTCAAAATTTCATTAGCCAAAAATTCCTCTACTTATTTATATGTGTAGAAAGCTCCTAATATTACAGACCAGTTGAAGTAAAAATTTGAGAAGGCCTGCAAAAAATTCAGAATGATAAAAATGCCTACAATACTGAGGTATGATTTATATTTATGGTTTTTCTTTCTTCAGAATGATGAAAATGCCTAAAATACTGATGTATGATTTATATTTAGAATTTTTCTTTCCACTGACTGCAAAAATTTCAGAATGATGAAAATGCCTAAAATAATGAGGTATGATTTATATTTAGAGTTTTTCTTTCCACCTTATTATTTCATATTTAAAAATTTAAGTTTGGGGGAGGGAAGAAAAAGATTAACTATTAGATGACTATTTCATATTTAAAAATTTAAGTTTGGGGGAGGGAAGAAAAAGATTAACTATTAGATGTCCTATATTTCAGTTTTTTTAAAAATTATTTATATGATTTCATGTAGTGAATTTAATTCAAGTAACTATATTTTTTGTTACTATTTAAATATTATAGTAGATTTAAAGAAATATTTTTGTAATGAAAATTAATTTTTGTAACTTAAGATATTTAGTATAAGAGAATAAGATTATAGTTAACTATTTATAGTAAAGGAAACTATATTCTGAAGTATTAAGAATCTGGAAATTCATTTGAGAAGAAAAGATTGGGGCTCAATGATGTAAAAACTGAAGTATTAAGAATCTGGAAATTCATTTGAGAAGAAAAGATTAGGGCTCAATGATGTAAAAATTATAAAATATTTATAAGGTAAAGAAATGTTTCGAGTTTCAAATTTAAGTAAAGAAAAGTGAAGTTCAAAATCATTAAAGGTTATCCATTTATAGTAATCCTCACTTGAAAAAGGAAAAAGAAAAGATTGAAAACAATCCCTGAAATAAAGAAAAAATATATAGGATTGAAAGCAATCCAAATGAAAAAGAGAAAAGAAAAGAAAGAAAAAAAAAATATATAGGATTGAAAGCAATCCAAATGAAAAAGAGAAAAGGAAAACAATCCCTGAAAAGAAAAGAAAAATATATAGGATTGAAAGCAATCCAAATGAAAAAAGAAAAAAAAGAAAAAAAATTATGGGAAGTGAGGAGAAGCTTGAGGATATGCCTAATCAAAAATTGGCTTCACTGGACCTACCTAAAGGGATAACTTAAATACATTTCTGAACTTATATTTATGGAATAAGTCTTTTACTAGTAGAGTTCTCTTGAAGTTCCTATCTTTTGGATATTCTAAGTGACTTAATATTACAACCTATAGTCATTCTTGAAATAAATAGAAGACTAGAACTCTTAAAACTTGATGACTAGATAATCTGGTGGCTAATGAATTAATTCAATTACTTGAATTTTTTCTGAAAATCTCACTATGATATTTATTTAAATCAAACTTATAGTATTTCTGAATTAAAACTTTACTGCATTTGATCATAACCTATGTAGTACTAAAATTACTTGAGGACAAGTAATAGTTATGTTTGGGGGATTTTGACCAAAGAATTTAAATCAAACTTATAGTATTTTTGAATTAAAACTTTACTACAATAGATCATAATTTTTATGAATCAAACTTATAGTATTTCTGAATTAAAACTTTACTACAATAGATCATAACTTTTATATATCTTAAATCAAACTTATAGTATTTTTGAATTAAAACTTTATTACAATAGATCATAACTTTTATGTAGAACTAAAATTACTTGAGGACAAGTAATAGTTAAGTTTGGGGGATTTTGACCAAAGGAAAATATATTGCTAAAATTACTTGAGGACAAGTAATAGTTAAGTTTGGGGGATTTTGACCAAAGGAAAATATGATATTTATTTAAATCCCTAGCCACTTTGGATGCCAACGAACGTGCAAGCATCTCTGATTGAAGCTTACCTTTTCAGAGCAAAGGTATTGACCAAAGGAAAATATGTTGAGATTTTCATACCTATTTTATATTGTTTTTAATGATATTGCACTTTAAAGAAAGGTATTTTTTATGTTTTGTTGCAGGAATGATGAATTAGGGTCATTAGAGTGAAAAGATACTAAAAGGAGCGAATTTGGAGTGAAAAGGACCAAAATGTGAAGATTTGAACTAGGCTGCCGACGACACCCTCGACGCAGCCGACGGCGAGATTTTCCTGAGACTACGGGACAAAATTCTCCAGAAGGCCGACGATGGCGCCCTCGAGGCCGCCGATGGCGAGATCGACGGTATGCCTACTCAAGCTTTGGATAAGGCCAAATTTTTAAGGGGTGCTTAGGCAACTCGTTGGAAAGCTCATCCACAACTTTAAAAGAACAGTTTGGCCGAAAATAGAAGAGTGCTAGAGGCCTTGGAGGTTACCATTAATGTATAGAATTTCCAATAGAGGGTAACAATTGTGAGGAATTATTTAAGAGATTGTAAGAGTGGAGAGAAAGTGAGAGATTTCTTCCTCCTTGCTACTTCTAAGATAAATTGTGAGGAATTCTTCAAAAGATTGTAAGAGTGGAGGGAAAGTGAGAGATTTCTTCCTCCTTGCTGCTTCGAAGAGAATTCTGTGTGTTGTAAAGAAAGGAAGAGATTCAGAGGAACTTTGAGGAGTTTTCTTGGGGAGAGAGATTGTAAGAGTGGAGAGAAAGTGAGAGATTTCTTCCTCCTTGCTACTTCGAAGAGGAATTTGTGTGTTGTAAAGAAAGGAAGAGATTCAGAGGAACTTCGAGGAGTGTTCTTGGGGAGAAATTTAGAGGTAAGAGTGGAGGGAAAGTAAGAGATTTTTCCTCCTTTCTACTTCGAAGAAGAATTCCGTGCATGTAAAGAAAGGAAGAGATTCAGAGGAACTTCGAGGAGTGTTCTTGGGGAGAAATTTAGAGGTGTGTAAGAAAGGAAGAGATTCAGAGGAACTTCAAGGAGTTTTCTTGGGGAGAAATTAGAGATAAGTTATTTACTTGTTGTAGTTTGTGTGACTTTGATTTTATATATGAATTCCAAGTTTTGTTGGGTTTTCCCCATGAGTTCTGAGTAGTTTTCTCTGTCTTTCTCCTTGTCTCAAGATTTGTGAAATGGTGATTTGAATTGGTAAAGCCATGAAAATGTTTAAGAAATTATGATGATCTTTTCACTTCGATCTTAATTTACTTTCAATCTGGCCAATTGATTTGTTAAAATTTGTTGAGTTTTACAACTAAAGTGAAGGTTACATCGAAGATTCAGGGAGGTCAAAGCCCTTGGAAGTTGGGTGCAAATAAATATGAAAATATTATTATTGGGCGAAGAATTGGAGATTTTAGAGTGACAGACTAAAATCCCCAATTCGGCCTACCGTTTGGGTGCCGATGTGTAAATGTTAACTCTTAGATGAGGGGAACGTGGGAGCTTCGAAGTGAGAGTCGGTATCCGCCCAGCCTAGCCACAGAATTAGTAACCAAGCATATGATTAGTCAATGTTCTTTATGCCTGGACCAAAGGGTAAAGAATATGAATGCTCCTATTTGGCACAATATAAATTGAACTATNGTAGAGTTTCCTACATGCCCCAACTTCACGCCTTATGTGCATGAAGAAGAAGAAGAGGAAGAGGAGGATGATGAAGAGTAAGATTTTAATTAGGTTTTGTTTCTTTTTATGTGTTTTTATTTGTTTTGTTGTTGATGGTATGAGTAAAACAATTTATGTGTTTAATTTGTGGATCTATTGAACTGGTTTATGTAATAGTAAATTATAGAATTTTATTTTTCAGTATTTTTAGTTGCTTTAGTTCACTGTTTATGTCCTTAATTTATCTTTTCTTAGCAAGTCCTTTGATATAATATGTCACATTTAATGCTTTAAAGCATGTACATTTTAGGTTAGCACCTGCAAAATATCAAAAGTCAAGTTTCATATTTAGAATTCTCTACGGGTTGGTTTTATTTTTATGTATTTACTGTTTTATTTCACCTGCAAATTTTTGTGCTACATGATTTACTTATTATTTAAAAACTTAAGTTTGGGGGTAAAGAAAAATTTCTTTAAAAGAAGTGAACTAAATTTTATTTATCGTCAATTAACTAAATTTTAAAAATCAATTTAACATGACCACGAATATTAGAGTTTAACTTTAAATAACTATATTTTTGTTTGTAAATATTATGGTAAATTTAAGCAAAAAATTTAAATAATGAAGGTTAATTCTAGAGTTAAGATATTTAGTATGAAAAAATAAGACTATTTTTTTCTATTTAAAGTAAAGGAAATTGTATTTTTGAAATATTAAAAATCCTAGAGGTTCACGTAAGAAGAAAAGAATGAGACTTTATAAAAAATCTTCAAAGCTAGTATGAATTTATAAAGTGAAGGTAAGAAGTTTTGACTTTGAGAAGAGGACAATGAAGTTCAAAATTATTAAAGGTTGTCAAGATATAATAATCCTCATATGAAAAAGAAAAAGGAAAGAAAGTATTGAAAAAGATCCTAAATAAAAAAAAGAAAAAAAAAAGAAAAAAAGAAAAGAAAAAAGAAAAATATGTGAGGAGAAGCTTGAGGAGATTTCTAATCAAAAATTGAATTCACTTGAATCAGCTTAAGGAAAAAAGCTTTATTACATTTTCTAAACCTGTGTCAGAGTATTAACATCCTTCTAATAAACTTTTCATGAAATTTTTATTCATATAAATATTCTAAGTATCTTTGATATGACAAATTACATTTCTTCTTGAAATAAATGGAGATTCAAAAATCTTAGACTTGATTATTAAGTGTTCTTATACTTTTAGTTTTTACAAAAGTTATTAAAAGATTTTCTTAAGTTATACTATTATATTTATTAAAACAAATTATAGAAGTTTATAAGTTAATCTCTGCCATAAGTTATATTTTTATGTAGTAAAATGGTCACTTGAGGATAAGTAATATTTAAGTTTGGGGGATTTTGATACACTAAACAAATGTATTATTTTATGTATACATTTTATGCTTATTTTGGTGATATTACACTTTAAAGAAATATATTTTCATGTTTTTGTGGCAAAAATATCAATTTTTTGGCATTTGAAGCAAATAGTAGCAAAAAGAAGGAAATTTGGAGCCAAAATGGAGATTTTCATTATCTTGGCTCCAGACTAACGTCTGAAGCACCATTTTCCAGAGAGTTGGTGCCAGAAGTGCCAAAAATTGGCACTAGAGGCACCATTTTATAGCAAAGCGGCACCATAAGCGTCAGATTGGCGCCAGAAGTGTCAGATTAGCTCCAGAATCACCAGAATTTAGAAAATAACGGGGACTTCATTAGACTGGAGTCAGAGACACCAGAAGCGCCAGAGACGAATCAGGATGGAGTAAGGTGGTTCGCGACTATTTTTGAGCAATTTTTTAAGGCTCCAAATAATTCAAACGTTTCATGGAGTGGTTCAATGCATCTAGACACTTTGGAGGCTCTTTAATGAAGAGATATGTCTCTTGGATGAATGAACTTATCTCTTGGTGCAAAAAAGATGTGACTTTTGGAAAAAATTGAAGAGAATTTTGAATTTCTTTTGAACGAAGGCTGGCCCTAATTAACAAAGAGAGAAGTCTAGAGAAGAAAGGGAGTCGTGTGAGAGAGAAAGTTTTTGGCATGAGAGAGAAGAGAAGAGAAGATTTTCTTCTAGGATTGAAAGAGGAGAGGGAATGTGAGAGATTTCTTCTTCATTACACTTCTAAGAGAGAATTGAGTGTGATTGTAAAGAAATAAAGTGTTTAAAGGGAACTTATAGGGATTTACTTGAGAAGGAGTGTGAGATAAGTTGTGTTCTTTTCTTTCCTTGTTTTGTAAACTTATTTTTATATATGAAATCCATGTTTTGTTGTATTCTTCTCATGAATCCTGAGTAATCTTCTTTATCTTTCTCCCTACAATGAGATATGATTTTGTGAAGAATTGATTTTATTTTGTAAAGTTTTAAATGTCAATAAATTGTGATGATTCAAACTCTGATCTTCATTTACTTTTCGATCTGGCCATTTGAAAGGTTAAAATTTGTAGAGAAACAAAAGATATGAAAGGGTTATGCTTTCTACAATAAAACAAAAGTCACATTCAATTTCATGGGTGAGAATGTAATCCATGAGGTTGCGTGTAGATAAATAGAGAAATATACTTTAATGGACGCAGAATTGAAGATTTTAAGGTGACATTAAAATCCCCAATTTAGTCCAATTGCTTGGAAACTAAAGCGAGATTGTTAGCCCTCCGTCAAGAGAGAAGTGAAAGCTCTGGAGTGACAGCCAGTATCCTCTCAACCTAACCACAGATTTAGGGACTAAACTCTGAATTAGTCAATGTTCTTTATGCACTCTCAGAAGGTAAAGAGTAGGATTGCTCCTCTTTGGCACAATACAATTTTATATGTATTTTAAATGATTTGAATTTCTTCACATTTCATAAAATCATTGTAAAGGGGAATGATGATTTCTTAAATTTGAACTCTTCGTTTCAAAACCTTGTTTAGTCTTTATAAGTTTACTTTTGAAGTTTAATAATTAATTTAGTTAACTTATTTCTTTTAACTGCATTTCATTAAGCGCACGTTAAATTTACTTTAGATTTGTTTTGCTAACTTAAGTTTTATAGTTTGAATATTGTTTGATGTTATAACTATAAGAGGGATTGATACTTAGGACTCTATTAGAGCCTTTTATTACTTGAGTGATACGCATACTTGCGTTATTATTACGGGTTTGGTAGCTTAGAAATTTTAAAAGATAAAATTATTTATAATGAATTTATTTTTATTGGGATTGAACTTCATAAATACTAATAGTGTTAATAGCTCCGCCCGTGCATCACATGCCTTTATCTATCTTTAGAAGGTTAGACTTAGGAGAGATTTCTCCCACTACTATAACCCTACAGTTAGTTGATCGATCTCTCACTTATCCTAAATAGGTTATAGAAGATGTACTAAATAGGTTACAGACGAACTATGATTGATGTGTAGAAAGGAGAATTAACCATGAGTTTAATGACCAGGAAGTAACATTTAATGTTCTGAAATCAATGAACTAACCTACTAATAAAAAAAGAAGGTAAATGTTATAGGATGGATATTATTGATTATACGATTGTTAAACATTACCAAAGAAGATGTGAAGTCATAACTGATCAAAAAGATGAAGTTATATCAGATCTGAAAGAATTTGAAAGTGAAACTAAAAATGATTTTGAAGAAAAATCATTAGAGACAAATGTTGAGAATACTAATTTTGTTCAGGAAAATTTTGAGATTTTGGATACTACCAAAAGTAGTAAATCTCTGATCTCTTCAATTGAAAAACTTTCTGAACTTGAGATGAAAGTGCTTCTTACACATTTGAAGTACGCATTTTTTATAAATTTCATCAACTTTACCTGCTATAATATCCTTAGTTTTAACAAAAGATCAGGAAGAAAAATTGTTGGACACATTGAGAAAATATAAAAAAAGCATTTTGTTGGATATTAACTGATATTAAAGGAATCAGTTATTCAATTTGTATGCACAAAATTTTAATGGAAGATAACCATAAACCTAAGATTGATCCTCCAAGAAGATTAAATCTAATAATGAAGTTGTAAAGAAAGAAATTTTAAAGTGGTTAGATGCGGATTATTTATTCTATCTCTGATAGTGTATGGGTTAGTCATATTCACTGTGTTCATAAGAAAGGAGTGATAGTAGTTGTTAATGAATGAAATGAATTAATTCCAACAACACAAGTAATTGATGGAGAATCTGTAGTGATTATAGAAAATTAAACCTTCCCACTATAAAGGATAACTTTTTTTTACTTTTCTTGAACCAAATGTTGGATAAATTAGCTAGGCATTGTTATTTCTACTTTTTGGATGGATATTCTAATTATCACCAAATACTTATTGCTCTAGAGAATCAAGAAAAGATGAAATTTACAAGTCCTTACGGGACTTCTGCTTTTAGAAGAATGTATTTTGTTTTATGTAATGCACCTGCAATTTTTCAAAGATGTATGATGTCTATTTTTTGTGACTTGATTGAGAAAGAAATTGAAGTCTTTATGGATAATTTCTCAGTTTTTGGAACCTCTTTTGATT
The DNA here is from genome assembly GCA_002079205.1 of Phalaenopsis hybrid cultivar. Taxonomy (NCBI): domain Eukaryota; kingdom Viridiplantae; phylum Streptophyta; class Magnoliopsida; order Asparagales; family Orchidaceae; genus Phalaenopsis; species Phalaenopsis hybrid cultivar. Next base: position 12,839 of record JXCR01123477.1, on the reverse strand, counting down.
CATGCTTAGATTATTTAGCAAAGATTCTAAAAAGTTGTGAAGAAATTAATTTAGATCTCAATTGGAAAAAATGTCAATTTGTGGTTATAGAAGGAATTGTGTTAGGACATATTATATATAAAAATGACATGGAAGTTGATCCAGCAAAAATTCAAGTTATTGTTTAATTGCAACCTCCTATATCAATAAAAGCAGTAAGAAGTTTTCTATGACATACTATATTTAACAAGAGGTATATCAAAGACTTTTCAAAAATTGCTAAGCATCTATGCCATATTTTAGAAAAAGATATGAATTTCGATTTCAATGATAATTGCTTAATCGTCTTCAATTTATTAAGAAAAAATTAATCACTGCACCTATCATTGTTTCACTTAACTGTGAAAAATCATTTGAGTTAATATGTGATGTAAGTGATTATGTTATTGGCGTTATTTTAGGACAAAAATATGATAAAACACTCAAATTAATTACACAACTAAAAAAGAACTATTGGCAATAGTATATACTTTTGATAAATTTAGACCATATCTAATTGAAGCTAGATGTATTGTGCATTCTGATCATTCCACTGTTAAATATCTTATGTCAAAGAAGGATATAAAACCAAGATTAATTAAATGGGTCATTTTACAAGAGTTTAATTTTCAAATAGTGGATAAAAGGGTGTTGATAACTAAATTATTGATCATTTATCAAGAATTGAACAAGAAAGTAAAAAAGAACATTGAGAATGATACAAATGAAAATTTTCATGATGAACAACTTTATAGTGTTGTTGAGTGGCATATAGTTTGATATGCAGATATAGTTAACTACTTAGTAACATTTTACCATATGGATTAACAAGCCAACAGAAGAAGAAATCAAATTACGATGCAAGATTTTACTTTTCAAATGACCCTTATATAAAAAAGGTTGAGACTTTGTTATTTGAAGATGTGTATCAATTAATGAAACCCAGAAAATTATACAAAAATATCATAAATCTGATTTTGAGGTACACTATTAAGTGGATAAGACTGCATTTAAAATTTTACACTCTCGATTATAGTGGCCAATGTTGTTTATGTTTCTATATATATATATATATATA
>JXCR01123476.1:9327-110139 GCA_002079205.1 Phalaenopsis hybrid cultivar | reverse complement strand
TATATATATATATATATGTGTGTGTGTGTGTGTGTGTGTGTGTGTGTGTGTGTGTGTGTGTGTGTGTGTGTGTGTGTGTGTGTGTGTGTATCTATTATATTCCAGTATATATATATATATAATTCAATCCCTACAATGAAGATAAGAAATGGATAAACTGTCACCATGTAGAAGGAGAACTAATTGAGCTGGAGGTATAGTCCCTACTGAAATCTCTTCTGTTTCCTTCCCCCTTACAGCCAAACTGTGTGCTGGATTGTTGCCTTCTCTAACGATGTGTTGGAATTTTACTTCAGCATTGATCAACAAACTCTTAACTTTATTATTCCATCTAACAGTATTGCATGGGGCAGCTTCTTCATGCTTCAGTATTCTGATAGAGCAGATGGAATCAGACTCTACCACAAATTTTTTGATGTTACAATGATTGGCAAGGTAGATAGCCCAGTAAATGGCTATCATTTCAGTTTCAAGTGCATCATTAGCCCAAGATATAGAGGAAAAGTAAAAAATACACTTCCCTTGAAAGTTTCTAATAATACCACCAACACCAGATCAATATGGCCAAACATTTCAAAGCTTTGGGAAGACCTTTGAATTTGGATGCCCCCACCTTCAACTTATTCACACCCTCAGTAGCTAGAATTCTGGTTGAAAGAAATATTACTTTACCAGCTGTGGAGGAAATTTGGTTAGACACTGAGCATAGTGGATATTGGCAGAAAATTATAGCTGAACAAAAACCTTATTATGGCCATCACTCTAAAATGTTTGGCCATACTGATGTGAAGTGCTTTAGATTTCATCCCAACCTCAGAAGGAAGCTTCCTAGAACTAATTCAGAGGATTTAGAGACACAAGGTACTGAGTTGCCAGCTGTTGCTGGAATTGCTTCCCAAGATTCTGAATTTCCAGGGACAAGGACTCAGGAAGACACTATACTAGAGTTGGCTGAACTATTTCAAGATATGGAAAAAGTGGCTATGAAACCAGATAACTCTCTCCAAAATGTTCTATAACCCTTGACTGAGCAACTTCACCTCATACCAGAATCTACTCAAGTTGAACAGATAAAATGTACTGCACTTCCAACACTCCCTGCTGATCAAGGGGAAATAGCTACTGAGATACCAGAGGAGGTGCCTTTGCTTTTGCAATTAGCTAAAAATCTAGAAGAAGGTTGGTAAATCTGGAAAACCAAAAAGAAGAAAATGCCTTTGGAACTAAAGAACCTACTCCCTTCTTCTTCTTCTTTGGAGGAAGCCCCCCCTCACTTCTAGTACTGTTAGAACTAGGAGAAGAAGAAAATCCACCTCTATAGGTTAATGAAACTAATCTGTTTGAATGTTAGGGGATTAGCACATCGTAAATCATTTAATCAAATTCTGGCCCTTAATAGGATGTATAAACCTTAGATCATTGCTATACTTGAACCTATGATTACTAAACATGTCAACAGAATTATGAGGAAGTTCCCTGGATTTTAGCTTATTGTCAACACTACAGTAAAATATGGCTCTTTTGCAGATAGGAAATTCAATGCACTGTCCTTAAAGAGGGAGATCAATTTATCCACTTAAAGATTAACTTAAATTACTATAATGGTTTTGATACCTTCAATTATGTTGGTTGTACATCCACTGCTAGACAGAAACTTTGGCAACAATTACAAGATTTCAGCTATTCTATAAGGGAATTCTGGATTGTTGGGGGTGACTTCAACTGCCTTTCTTCACCTAGTGAGAAGAACAGTGGGAGATCTTCTGATATCAATTTAATGAACATTTTCAATGACAACATTCAGTCTGCTGGACTTTTTGATTTGGGATTTATTGGCCCTAAGTACACTTGGAGAAGGGGGAAGATTTGGGAGAGGCTGGATAGAGTTTTGGTGAATGATTTTTAGTGCAGAGATTTTCTGCATACTTCTGTCCAACACTTGGCAATGAGTGGGTCTGATCATAGACCCTTACTTATTCAGATATCTTCCAACAATTCTAAAAGTAAAGCCAAGTTCAAATATCTCAATATATGGTCCATGAATGGGGAATTTCTCAATCAAGTATCAATGGCATGGACCGATGTTCATCATCACATCTCTGATATAAAACTTTGGCTTTTACATAAAAGAAGTCAGTAAACATCTTTCTAATTGGAATTGGGAGGTGGTTGGGAACATAGATAATAAAGTCCTTAAGGCTGAACAGAAGGTATTACAATTAGAACAACTCATGTCCTTTGTCGTAGGGTCTGAAATGGATCTTTAGTCTACTAATTAACATCTGCTGGATGCAATCAACATGCAAGAGGCATTCTATGCTCAGAAGGCCAACATAATGAAGTTTTGTGAGGGGGATAGAAATGTTAAATATTATCATGTTTGCATCAACTATAGGAGGAAATGCAATACAATTCATAAAATCCTTTCTCAGGAGGGTCACTGGATTACTACTGCTGATGGCATAGCTGATAATGTTGTTCAATATTTTCAAAATATTTTCAAACAAACTCCTACCTCTCAACCTGCCATTAAGTATACCTTGTTTGATAAGGAAAGGGAGTTCAGCAAAAGCCTATCTCTCACTGATATTCCTGATGAAAAGGAAATATGGGAAGCTCTAAACTCTATTGACAACATAAAAGTAGCTAGACCTGATGGGTTCACAACAGATTTTTATAAAAAGGCCTGGCTGATTGTCAAGGGTGAGGTCAATGCTAAGATCCAAAGCTTTTTCTGAGGGGCTGACTCCCCAAATATTTCTCTTCATCTACTTTTACTTTGGTTCCTAAGGAAAAAAATCCTCACAAATGGGAAAATTTCAGACCCATTAGCCTCACTTCTGTTATATCTAAGATAATAAACAAAGTCCTGGTCCATAGATTACAACCTCATTTCAATTAGCTTATATGCAGGAATCAGGCAGCCTTCATCAAGGATAGAAGTATTGTTGATAATGTGCTCTAGGCTCAAGAGTTGCTACTGGATTTGGACAGAATCACTAGAGGAGGTAACTTAATTCTCAAATTGGATATCAAAAAGGCATATGACACAATCGGTTGGAAGTTTTTTGAACAAGTTTTCATTGTCAGAGGTTTCTCCCCTTCCTTTATCTCTCTAATCAACAGATGGCTGACTAATAATTTCCATTTTATCTTCATCAATGGAACTTCCCATGGGTTCTTAAGTGCATCTAGAGGTATCAAACAAGGTGACCCACTTTGCCCTACCATTTTTATTTAGGTTTTTGACTACTTATCCAGAATCTTGAATGAGTTGGCAACCAGGAAACCCCACTCCCTTTATAACCATAGATCTTCCACCTTAATCAATCATTTGGCTTTTGCTGATGACATCATTATTTTTTCAAAAGCTTCCAAATCTGTTGTTATATTATTCATGCAAACCTTGGAGATTTTTCAGGAGGTCTCTGGTATGAAGTTAAATAAGCAGAAGTGCATCTCCATCTTCAGCAAACAATGCAAAAGTGAGTTAAAGACCTGGGTTTCTGATTTCACTGGATTTACCGATAGCCATCTTTGTGTGAAATATCTAGGGGTACTTCTTATCAAAGGAAGAACAAAAAACTCTCAGTTTAATCACATTTTAGAAAAGATTCAAAGCAAACTTCAAGCATGGGAGAATTCCTTTTTATCCAATGGGGGTATGATAACACTTCTGAAAAGTGTTTTATCTGCTATTCCATCCTATCTCCTGCAAATGAATATCTTGAAAACGTCTACTCAAAGATTATTAGAAGGGATTTTCAATAGATTTCTATGGGCTGGTCAAAGGAAGAAAAAACACTGGACTAAATGGGCTAAGGTGTGCAAACATTTTATGGAAGGTAGGTTAGGCTTCAAGTCCTTCCCCCAAATTATGCATACTAATCTTTGCAAAATTTGGATCAAATTCAGATCTCAGTCCTCACTTTGGGCTGAATTTCTAAGGGGAAAATATTGCAAGCATCAACACCCAACCCAATTATTTGTGGGTTTGGGTGACTCCCCCATTTGGAAAAAGATGTTATAGTTATTTACGCGTCAAAAATGATAAACTTTCTTCTATTGAAAACTCCATACTTGGTAGTATTTCTAGAATTGGAGGCCATGGAATTTGAAAATAGGAAGTTTCTGGTCGTCTAAGGCAGTTTTTAAGACTTTAAAAACACCTCCCGTCGGTTATTAAGGAGCGAAATCCCGCCAAAGTCTGTCAAAATTCATCCTAAACCGTAAAACTACTATCGGCACCGTCGGTGCTCCCGATGGCGCTGTCGGCGCTTTGGTCTGTCTGCGAGCGCTATTAGCACCCATGCTGGCGTCGTCGGCTCGAAAGGCCAAATTTACGTCTTTTCTTTTTTTCGATCAATTTGATTTCAAATTTTCTTCTGATACCAATATTTTCTATAAAATTGTGTAGGTTTTTATCTACTAATATATAAACACGTATTAAACAAAAAATGAATACATAGATATATATATTTATAATGGGTTGCCTCCCATAAAGCGCTTGCTTTAAAGTTGTCAGCCCAACATACCATTTGATTAGTTGGGTACTTAATATTAAAACTTCTTTAAATTGTGGTATGTGCCATTCATAATAATGTTTCACTCAATGCCCATTAACTTTAAATATCTTTCTAGTGTTAGGACCCTTAGAAAAAACAGTTCCAAAATGATAGACATTAATCACTTTAAATGGTCTTAACCATTTGGATTTCAGTTTTCTTGGAAATGATATCAATCTTATATTATATAATAAAAATTCTTATCCAAGTTCAAAATTCTTTTGAATAATCTTCTGATCATGGCATATTTTCATTTTATCTTTATTGATTTTTGCATTATCATATGCTTCATTTCTAATCTCCTCAAGTTCATTGAGTTGCGATAATCTTTTCTCACCAGCAACCTTTAAATTAAAATTAAATTCTTTAATAGCCCAAAATGCTTCATGCTCCAATTCTACTAGTAAGTTGCATTTTTTTCTAAAAATAAGTCTATACAAGGACATTCCCTTAGAAGTCTTATAAGTAGTTGTGTATGCCCATAATGCAGTATCTAATCTAGCAGACCAATCCAATTTATACGGATTTATAGCTTTTTCTAAAATTCATTTAATTTTACAATTTGATATCTCAGCTAGACTGCTAGTTTGAGGATGATAAGCACTAGAGAATCTATGAATAATATCATATTTCTTAATCAATTTTTCAATTTTCTTATTCTCAAAATGAGATCCACCATCAGTAAAAATTACTCTTGGCATTTCATATCTTGTAAAAAAAAATTAATTAAAAAATTAGAAACACTCCGAGCATCACATCTAGGTACACTAATAGCTTTCATCCATTTGGACATATAATCAATAGCAAGTAATATATATAAATTCCAAAATGAAGGCATAAATGGTCTCATAAAATCTGATCGCCACACATAAAAAATTTTAACTTCTAATGTGTAATTTAGAGGCATTTCATTTCTTCTAGAAATATTTCCTACACATTGACATTGATCGCATGTTTTAATATATTCATTAACATCTCCAAAAAAGAGTAGGCCAATAAATTCCAGCTTGCAAAATATTATATGCAATTCTATTCATTCCAAAATGTCCTCCAAATTCAGAAGCATCTATTTTTCAATTATCTGTTGAGTTTCCTCATAAGACACATGCCTTCTAATAATTAGATCTTTATATTGTTTATATAGATATGGGTCATCCCAAAAATAGAATTTTGAATCATATAGAAATTTCCTTAATTGTGGATTTTTGATATCAGGTAGTAAAATATCGCTTACAATATAATTTACTATATCGGAACACCACGATACATTCATTTCATCAATATTATATAATATTTCATCAGGAAAATTCTCTAAAATTTCATTAGTAAAATCACTTAATATTTATCTTTCTAGTCTCGATAAATGATTAGCTATTTGATTATTATTTCCCTTTCTATCAACTACAGTAAAATCAAACTCTTACAATAGAAGTTATCTAATTAATCTTTACTTAGCAACCTTCTTTTGCATCAAGTATTTAATAGTAGAATGATCTGTATGCACTACATATTTAGTTTCAATTAAGTAAGGTATAAATTTATCAAAGCAATGAACAATAACATGTAACTCTCTTTCAGTAGAAGTAGTTAATTTGAGCATCATTTAGAGTTTTACTTGCATAATATATTACATTAAAAACTTTGTTGTGACTTTTTCCTAACATAGCCCCAATAGCATCACTAGGATCGCACATTATTTTAAATAGTTTCTCCCAATTAGGTGGAACTATTATTGGTGTAGTGATTAATTTTTCTTTCAATAATTCAAATGCTTTTATGCATTCCTCATTAAAATCAAATTTTTTCTCATTTTCTAAAAGTTAGCATAATGTCTTAGTTATTTTAGAAAAAATTTTTATGTAACGCCTGTTTAAATCAACATGTTATAAAAAGCTTCTTACCCCTTTAACATTAGTTGAAGGTGGTAAAATTTCAATAACTTGAATTTTTGCAGGATCTACTTTCATGTTATTTTCAGAAATTTTATCCCCAAGTACAATTCCTCCTGCAACCATAAATTGACATTTTTCCCAATTTAGTGCTAGGTTGATTTTTTCACATACTTCCAGAACTTTTTCTAAACGATTTAAACATAATTCAAACAAAGTTCCAAATACCAAAAAATCATCAATAAACACTTCCATTCCATGTTCAATAAAATTGCTAACGATTCATATCATACATCTTTGAAATGTTGCTGGTTCTTTGCATAGTCTAAAAGGCATTCTACGAAAGCAAATGTTCCATATGGGCTAGTAAATGTTGTCTTCTCTTGATCCTCTCGAGCAATTGGAATTTGGTAATAACTGGTATATCCATCTAAAGAGCAATAATATTTGTTCTCAGCCAATCTATCCAACATTTGGTCTAGAAAAGGTAAAGGAAAGAGATCTTTTCTGGTGGTCATGTTTAATTTTCTATAGTAAATATAAATTCATCAACCAGTAACTTGTCTTATTGGTGTTTATTCATTTTTCTCATTTTATTCAACGGTCACTGCTTCTTTCTTCGGAACACAATGAATTGGACTTACCCAAGCGCTGTCTAAAATAGGATATATAATTCTAGCATCTAGCCATTTTAAAATCTCTTTTTTAACAACTTTTTTTGTTATTCGGTTTAATCTCCTCTGAGGATCAACTTTAGGTTCATATTATTCATCTAATAGGATTCTGTGCATACAAATAGAAGAACTAATTCTTTTAATATCTGCTAAAGTCCATCTAGAAGCCTTTTTATATTTTCTTAACATCTCAAATACTTTTTATTCTTAAATTTCTGTTAATTCAGAAGATACAATGACACGCAATGTAGATGACTTTCCTAAAAATGCATATTATAAATGGGCAGGTAATAATTTCAGTTCAAGTTCAGGTGGTTTGATACTTGAAGGAATAAGATTTTTATTATCATTTTCCAACAAGTCGAAAGTTTCAAATTTGCCCTGAATATAATCTAAATCTTCTTCTTTTTTTTCATCCTTGTTTAAAAAAAATTCTCCTTGCTTTAATTTGTCTTCAAACTCAATCTTAAATTGCTCATTGCTTAGATAATCACTTACTTCCATCCTAAAACATTCATTATATTTTTTTATTGCTGGATATTTCCTCGCTTTTGCAATATTAAATGTTACTTCTTGATCATTAACTCTCATATTAATTCTCCTTTTTACACATCTACCACAACTCTTTCTGTTGCAAGAAATGGTCTCCCTAAAATAATAGGAATATCTTTATCTTCCTCCATTATTTAATACTATAAAGTCTTAATAAATTTATCCACTTTTACTAATACATCCTCTATAACTCCTTTTGGATAAGTTATTGATCAATCAACTAACTAAGGAGTTATTGTAATATGGAAAATCTTTCTCAACTCTAAACGTTTAAAGATTGATAAAAGCATAAGATTGATACTTGTCCCTAAATCACATAAAGCTTTTCCAAAAAACTTTTCACCAATAGCACAAGGTATCGTAAAACTGTCAGGATTTCTTAATTTTTTAGGATGCATTTTCTGAATAATAGCACTACACTCTTCACTGAGTGCAACCATTTCATGATATGTAAACTTCCTTTTCTTGTTTAGTATATCCTTCATAAATTTTACATAACTTGACATTTGTTCCAAAGCATCAACAAAAGGAATGTTTATCGTTAACTTCTTAAGGATTTCCAAAAATTTTGTAAATTGTTTATCTTTGTTCTTCTGCTTCAGTCTTTGAGGAAATAGTGGTATTGATTTTTCTAAAGGACCTTGTGTTTGTTCATTTTCATTTTGGTCACTTTCCATTGCTTCCTTCTCTTCATCAACTTCAATTTCTCTTTGGATCTTTGCTTCAACTTATTTTCCACTTCATTATTGAATAGCTTTAATTTGCTCCTTATTTTGATCTTTTGGATTAACTTCCACCGTACTCGGAAGAATTCCAGAATGTCTGTTACTGAGTGCAGTAGCAATATGTCCTATATGATTTTCAATATTTCAAATAGCAGCCCCTTGATTCTGTATTTGATTTGCCATGTTTAACATTACTTCTTCCATCATCAACTTCTTTTCCTAAACTTGTGGTTTAGGATTGGAGTTAAAATGTAAGAGGATAATAAGGTCGATAACTAGCATTTCCTTGGTTGTTCAAATTTCTGGAGTGATTCATCGAATTGTTATAGTTATTCCAACTAAAATTTGGGTGATTTTTCCATTCAGGGTTATAAAAGTTAGAATAAGGATTGTTATTTTGATTATTTATAGCATTTAATGTTTCATAGGATGATTGAGTATCAATGATAAGTCCTATTGAATTTTCCTCTAATACTGGGGGTATTTGAGAATAGTTCATTCCTATTTAATCAATCTTTTTTGAAATAGAAGCAATTTGAGATGCGAAAGTAGACATTGCATCAGAATCATGAATACTAACTACTCTCTTAGGATTTGTCCTATTAGAGGACCATTGAAAATTGTTGGTAGTCATTTCTTAAATTAAAGAATATGCTTCATCAAAAGGTTTTAACATTGGTGATCCACCCGCAGTAGCATCTATAATAGATCTAAGTGCTCCTACTAATTCATTATAAAATGTTTGAATTATTAACCAATATGGTAAAGCTTGGTGTGGACATTTTCTAAGAAGATCTTTAAATTTTTCCCAAGCTTCATATATCAATTCCCCTTCAATCTGACAAAAAGATGTAATATCATTTCTATGCTTAGCAATTTTCGAGGGTGGAAAATATTTAGCTAAGAATTTTTGTGATAGTTCTCCCTAAGTTCTGATAGATCCAGGAGCTAATGAATTTAACCAAGCCTTAGCTTTATCCCTTAATGAAACGGAAAAAGTCTAAGCCTAACAACATCATTAGATACTCCGTCATATTTAAAAGTAACACAAATTTCAAGAAAACTAGCAAGATGTATGTTTGGATCTTCAGTAGGTGTTCCTCCAAACTGATTATTTTGTATCTTTTGGATAATAGCAGGTTTAAGCTCATCTACTATCGGATTAGTATAATCTTTTAAAGGTCTTTGTCAATTTTTGTTTATTTGATTATTTAAGTTATTCACCATTTCATTTAAGTTTTTAATTTCTTTTTGTTGTTTTCAAATCTTCTTAATAGTATGCTCTAATTCTGAATGGTAAGGTACTAAACCTTTATATCCAATATTTCGCATAAACAAATATAATAAGCAAGGGAAAATTTCTTAAAAATAACTCTTAAATAAAAATATATTTTATTTTCCGATTTTTGAATTTGTTTTAATTTTTTGAAAATTTGTTTATATATAATTATCATTAAAGTTCTAAATTTACCAAATATATTTAATTTACTGTTACCTTGCCCGACAACGGTGCCAAAAACTTGGTCCTGAAGAAATATAGTTGTGTAAAAAATATATAGTTGACTCCATTATGCAACAATGTCAAAAGCTTGATGTAATATTTTATGAATTAAAAATTTAAGCAATTAATTTGGAGATTCTATGCAAGTAAATGTATCGTTCTCGTGTAATAAAAGCCTTTCTATTTAAGCCCCAAATATCGATCCCACGAGGAAGGTTTAAATTTGAAATGATAAATTACTAGGAAATTCACAAAAAGTCAAAACAAAATTACTGTCACTAATTTTGAATGTTGAGATATTATCATAACTAAATTATTTAACTAATAAAGAAATGAATATACAATGTTTAAATAGTGACTACTAAATTATTAAACCATGTTTATGTGATGAAAATTTCTTATGTGAAAAAGCATCTTTCCCATTACAATGAGATTTTTGTAAAATGAGATGAGATAAATGGTTCAAATATGTATTGTGCCAAAAAGGAGCAGTTTTAATTCTCTACTTTGATATAGTATTAAAAAAATCATTAGCTAATCCCAGGTTTTGTCCCTAAATCCATGGCTAGGCTAGGAGGATACTGGCTCCAACTCCAGAGCTCCCACTTCCCTTCACCCAAAGGTTAACTCTCGCTTTAGTTTTTAAACACTAAGACCGAATTTGGAATTTTAGTCTGTCACTCTAAAGATTCTACAATTCTACACCCTATATTTTTTTATTTATTTGCACTTAATTCCATGAACAAAATTCTCCTTCATGGATCAAATGTGATCCTCACTCTATTGTAGAACTCACACTCCATTTCTCGGGTCATATGTTTCACAACATATTTTAAAAATTCAATTGGCCAAATCAAAAAGTAAATTAAGTTCAGAGTTAAAAAAATCATCATAATTTATTTTTTATTTTAATATTGACACATCCATATTATCTCTTCATTTCAACATATCTCAGAGTGGGGAGAAAGATAAAGTAAACTACACATAAGATACAACAAAAAATAAATTTCATGTTAAAAGAAAGTTCATACAACTCTAATAAACAAACAACACTTATCTAAAACTCTTTCTCAAAGCAAATGCCTTGTAGCATCTTCTAGGAAATGTAAAAAGAAGAAATCTCTCACTTTCTCCTTCTCCAACACTCTTAGAGAAGAGTTCACACTTAATCTCACCACAAAACTCTAAATTATAAGAACAATGGAGTCTAAATGGTTGTGGAATGAATAGATGGAAGAATGCGTGATGCGTAGAAGGTTGAATTTTGGTGATGAGATGTCAGGAAGAGTCACTATTCTGATCAATTTTGGCCCCAAATAAAGCCTAGAGTCGGTTCTCCAATAGGTGCCTCCAAAAACTCTACAAAAAGCATCTAAATTAGTCGAATCTTCTAGAAACAGGGTCTAAATCGACATTAGCGCCATCGACACCCATTTTACCGCAGTCGGCGCCAGTGTTCCGCAATTTAATTTGTTGCTCTTTGTCAAACCACACCGTCGACGCTGCTTCAGGGGCTGTCGGCACTCAACAAATTTTTAACTTCTTCATTTTTGCTTTGGCACCATCGGCGCTGAACAAATTTTCAACTTCTTCATTTTTGCTCCAAATTTCATCCTTTTTGCTTCCTTTTTACTTCAAGTCCTAAAATTCGACAACCTGCAAGAAAACATAAAAATACATTTCATTAAAGTGCAATATCACCAAAAATTTGTATAAAATATGGGTCAAAAAATGCATATATTTTTTGTTTATCATGCATCAGTATCTCATTAACTTTGCAATATTAAATGTGACCACTTGATGGCTAACTCTCTTCATCAATTATCCTTTCTGAACATCTATCAAAGCACTTTGAGCGCTAAGAAATGATCTTCCCAAAATGATAAGAATTTTTTTATCTTCCTCCATATCTAACACAATAAAATCCAAATGAAAGATAAATTTATCAGTCTTGACCAAAATATCATCTATAACTCCTTTAGGATAAGTAATAGTACAATCATCTAACTGAAGATTTATAGTAGCATGTGAAATTTCTCCTAAATCTAACCTTCTAAAAATTGATGGAGGCATAAGTTTAATATTAGCTCCCAAATCACGTAAAGCTTTTTCAAAAAATCTTTCGCCAATACACAAGGAGTAGCAAAACTACCAAGATATTTAAGTTTTTTTAGAAAACTTTTCCTAAATTATAGCGCTACACTCTTCACTGAGTGCAACAGTCTCATTATCTATAAAATCCCTTTTTATTAATTATATCCTTCATAAACTTCATAAAGCTTGACATTTGTAATAGGGCTTCAACAAATGGAATGTTTATTGTCAATTTCCTCAACATTTCCAAAATTTATGTAAATCCTTTTTTTTTTCTACTTCAATCTCTAAGGAAATGGAGGTTGTAGTCTTTCTACAGTAATTTTCGTTGGTTTTATAGGATATTCTAAATCAAATGAAAATCTTCAGTAGATTTTTCATCTTACACCCCATCTTTTTCAACTTCAACATAACTTCTTTTTGAACTTTTGTTTCCAATTCTCTTCAACTTCTCATTTAAATAGCCTTAATTTTCTCTTTGTTTTGATCTTGAGGATTAACTTCAACAAAACTAGGCAAAGTTCTTGGAGGTCTATTGCTAAGTGCAATAGCAATACATCCCATTTGATTTTCCATGTTTCTAATTACAGCTCCACGACTTTGTAATTTGCTTCCCATTCGCAATATTAATCCTTCCATTAACAATTTCATCTTCTTACTCTACAAATAGTTATTGAAACATGGAGGGTAATAAGGTTTGTAGTTTGAATTCCTTTGATTGTTGGAGTTTCCCAATTAGCTTGCAGCTTTGTTTCTCATTGCGGATTTACAGTATTAGAGTTACTGTTACCCTAACTGAAATTTGAGTGTTTTTTTTAACCAGAATTATAATAATTAGAATAAGGATTATTAGATCGATTATTTATGGCAGTTAAAGTCTCACACAAAGATTGAGATTCTATTATTTGTCTTAATGAATTTTCCTCATACACAGGAGGTGTCTGAGAATAATTCATTCCATATTGATCTATCTTTTTTGATATTGCAGCAATTTGAGCAGCCAAAGATGATATTGTAACATAATCATTAATAATAGCTACTCTTTTTGGATTTACCCTTTTAGAGGGCCTTTGATTGTTATTAGTAGCCATCTTTTCAATTCATGAATACGTTCATCAAATGGTTTTTACATTAATGATCCACCAGCAGCAACATTAATTATTGATCTAAGAGATCCGACTAATCTATTATAAAAAGTTTAAAGTGTTAACCAATCTGACAACGCATGGTGTGGACACTTCCTAAAGAGATCTTTAAATCTTTCCCAAGATTCATATATTGATTCCCCTTCATACCAACAAAAAGATGTAATATCATTTCTAAGCTTAGTAATTTTTTATGGTAAGAAATATCTAGAAAAAAATTTCCAAGATAAGTTGCAACGACTTTATATATGCTTAAAAATACAAGAATTTGATACTGTTGCTAGAAGATTTAAATCTCCGGCAACGATGCGAAAAACTTGACAGCGACTTTATATATGCTTAAAAATACAAGAATTTAATATTGCTCCTAAAATATTTAAATCCATGGAAACGACACCAAAAACTTGATAACTGTTATAAATTTGATAAAGATGTGTAAAAATTTCTTATAATTGCAAATTCACACTTATCAACGAAAGTATACATATCACTCAAGTAATACAGGGCTCTAATGGAGTCCTGGATATCGATCCCACAGGGAGTAATATTAGAGGCTACGAACTAAGATTTAATAAATCAGTACTTAATCACAAAAATATAGTTCAAATTGCATATTTGTCACAAATAGGCAATTGAAATAAAAATATTATTTTAATAAACTCTTAATTAATTAATTATACTAATAAAGTTTCTAATGTGAAGTTTAATATATAAGAAAGCATCCTTCTCCTTGTCAAGAAATTTAAGTGAATGGATAAATTTAATCAGTTCAAATTGTATTGTACCAAATAGGGGCATATCTATTCTTTACCCTTTGGACCAAGCATAAAGAATATTGACAAATCCTATGCTTGGTTACTAAATCTACGGCTAGGCTGGGAGGATACCGGCTCTCAATTCTGAGCTTCTATGTTCCCCTCGCCTGACGACTAATATCTACACTTCAGCACCCAAACAATAGGACCGAATTGAGGATTTTAGTCTGTCACTCTAAAATCTCCAATTTTATGCCTGATATTTTTTATTTCCCTTTTTATTTGCACCCAACTTTCAAGGACTTTGACCTCTTTAAATCTTGGATGTAATCTTCACTTTAGTTATAAAACTCAACATAATTTAACAAATCAATTGACCAGATTGAAAGTTAATTAAGATTGAAGTGAAAAGATCATCACAACATCTTTAACATTCTCGTGGCACAACTAATTCAAATCACTGTTTTACAAAATCTCAAGACAAGGAGAAAGACAGAGAAAACTTCTAAGAACTCATGGAGAAGATACGACAAAACTTGGAATTTATATATAAAAGTGAAGTCATACAAACCTCAATAAGTAAATACAACTTATCTCTAATTCCTCCTAAAGCAAACTCCTCGAAGTTCCTCTGAATCTCTTCCTTTCTTTAGAGTACACAGAATTCTCCTTTGAAGCGACAAGGAGGAAGAAATCTCTCACTCTTCTTCCACTCTTATAATCTCTCGAAGAGTTCCTCACAATACTAACCACTCTCTACACTCTAATGGGCACCACAAACAACAAATACTCAGTGGACACACCCTTTTTTGGCATCCAAATGTTTCTTTTAAAGTTGTAGAAGAGTTTTCAAGAGTTACCCAAGCGTCCCTTCAAAAATTGTCCACGTTCAATGCATCTGTTGAGAGAACCGATGTGCTCGCCGTCGGCGGCCTCGAGGGCACCGTCGGTGGCCGTCTAGAATTATTTAATTCTGGACTCTTAGGAAAAACTCGCCGTCGGTGGCGTCGAGTTTGCCATCGGCGCACAAGATCAAATCTTCATATTTTGGTTCTTTTTGCTCCAAATTTGCTCCTTTTTGCATCTTTTTGCTCTAATGACAATAATTCAACATACCTGCAACAAAACATCAAAAATACCTTTCTTTAAAGTGTATTATCATCAAAATTAGTGTAAAATAGGTATGAAAATCTCAACATATTTTCCTCTTGTCAAAATCCCCCAAACTTAACTATTACTTATCTTCAAGTAATTTTAGTGCTACAAAAAAGTTATGATCTACTGTGGTAAAATATTAATTTAGAAATACTATGAGTTTGATTAAAGTAAATACCATAGTGAGATTTTTAGAAAATTTCAAGTAATTAAATTAACTCTATAGGTACAAGACTATCTAGTGATCAATTTTAAGAGTTCTAATTCAAGTAATAAAATTAACTCTATAGCCACAAGATTATCTAGTCATCAAGTTTAAGAGTTCTACTTTTCTAACATTTCAAGAATGACTATATGTTGTAATATTAAGTCACTTAGAATATTCAAATGATAGGAACTTTATGGGAACACTACTAGTAAAAGATCAAATGACTATATGTTGTAATATCAAGTCACTTAAAATATTCAAATGATAGGAACTTCATGAGAACAATACTAAAAAAAGACTAAGTCACTTAGAATATTCAAAAGATAGGAACTTCATGAGAACTCTACTAGTAAAAGATATAGATGTTGTAATATCAAGTCACTTAAAATATTCAAATGATAGAAACTTCATGAGAATATTACTATTAAAAGATGATATTCTATAAATATAAGTTCAGGAATGTAATTAGGTTTTCCCTTTAGAAAAGATCTAATCCATAAATATAAGTTCAGGAATGTATTTAGGTTTTCCCTTTAGGTAGGTCGAGAGATGTTAATCCATAAATATAAGTTCAGGAATGTATTTAGGTTTTCCCTTTAGGTAGGTCCAGTCCAAGAATGACTATATGTTGTAATATTAAGTCACTTAGAATATTCAAATGATAAGAACTTCATGAGAACACTACTAGTAAAATTAAGTCACTTAGAATATTCAAAAGATAGGAACTTCATGAGAACTCTACTAGTAAAAGATATAGATGTTGTAATATCAAGTCACTTAAAATATTCAAATGATAGAAACTTCATGAGAATATTACTATTAAAAGATGATATTCTATAAATATAAGTTCAGGGGAACTTCATGAGAACACTACTAGTAAAAGATGCTAATCCATAAATATAAGTTCAGAAATGTGTTTAAGTATTCCTTTTAGGTAGGTCCAAGTGAAGCCAATTTTTGATTAGGCATCTCCTCAAGCTTCTCCTCACTTATATATCCAAGTGAAGCCAATTTTTTATTAGGCATCTCCTCAAGCTTCTCCTCACTTATATATATTTGTTCATTTGGATTGCATTCAATCCTATATATTTTTCTTTTCTTTTCAGGGATTGTTGTCAATCCTTTCTTTTTCTTTTTCAAGTGAAGATTATTATACCTGGATAGTCTTTAATAATTTTGAACTTCACTTTTCTTTCCCTAAATTTGAAACTCAAAGCATTCCTTTATCTTATAAGTATTTCTAAGATTCTTGATATTTCAAAATATAGTTTTCTTTACTTTAAATAGTTAACTATAGTCTTATTCTCTTATACTAAATATCATAATCTACAAAATTAATTTTTCTTANAAGGTTCTTTACTTCTACTCCCAGATCTCCATCCTTCATGGGATTCATACGTCTTTAAATTAGCTTTACTAATGGGTTTTATATGGTAAACCCATTCTTCATCATCTCCAGCTTCAACTCCAGAAAGTTTGTAAAGTGCATAAATGAGGCCAGGATGTCCCAGACCTCCACTTGATTCACTCCTTGCAGTGGTCAAAATATTCTTATAAATAATTCTCCCTACATTTATAGTCCAATCGTTCTGAATACAAAAATTGAGAATAGATCTATCTCTTGTTACCTCACTATGGTGATAGGTAGGTAACAGAGTAGAGGAAACAAAATAGTGCCACGCTTTAGATGTGGCAATCAACATATAAGATGAAAAGTTTACCCGTTCTCATTGCTTTATCTTCCATGTCCCTTTCCCATCAGTGAGAAATTTAATGGCATCATTCAGCGGGCCTTCCCTTGTACTGAAGGTTTCATAATTGCAGATATAGGAGTCTGGGACTTCATAAAATGAGTTAATGCAGGCGGCACTAAACTCAACAGAAAACCCTCTTACTGGAACGGTTCCGTCCTCAGAATAGAACACATTGACATATAATTCTTTCACAACATTCACAACAACCTTGTTTGTGGTATAACAAAAATTGTCCCACCATCATTTGGTAATAACTCGTTCGACTTCTCCTCCCGAACTCTGAAATACACGATCTTATATACATTTCTTCCCCTGAAATATTGAAGTAAATCTTGACTGATCCTTCACATTGATGGAACGAGACTTCTCAAACTCAAATCACCTCTTTTGTAACGGAGCCATTTCAATCTAATCAAAATTATAAAAAAATTCCAAAATACACTTCAAATACACAAATATTGGCTTCCAAGAGTGACTCTAAGAGTTCAAAACTAAGTTCCATGAATTTCTTCTAAATTTTTTCTCCACATTCTCAATTTTTTCAGATCTCCTCAATGTGGAAGAAATTCAAGGTGAATATCAAATATTTTTAGGTTGGAGTGAAGCTCTTACCAAGAGAAGATAAAATATAGTGTCTAAAAGCCTTAAAATTGCCCCAAATCCAAGATCTCTCAAGCCCTAGGTCAAAATTTTGATTTTCAGGGAAGGGAATGATGAATAGTGGCAGCTGACTAGTCAAAATCACGGTTAAAAGTGTTTTTTTGGGATCTAACCGTTGGCGAGGTCGTTAGCGCCTTCGGCAAGCTCTATTGAATTAAATAGCCTAATCTTGGGAAAAATCCGTCGTTGGCGGCGTCTATGGCGCTGTCGGCGATAGTTTCAAAATTGGTTCAATTTCCTAATTTTTGCGATTTTGATCAATTTCAAGCCTCGTCGACATCCGTTTAATCATTCTTGACATAAATTTTAAGTGATTAAATGATGTACTAACACAAATAAATATTCACAACACAAAACATCACAATTATATATAAATCTAAGGGTTAGAGTGCACGTTACACAACACACATAAGTTTGGTATTTTCTCAACCTTAATACATCAATTAAGCGTCGCAATCCAATCCACAACACTCTAAACGTTGAAAACAAACATTTTATGCTCAATCTCAACTATACTGAGATCTCAAAGAAAAATTCAAAAGTAAAGAAAACACATAAGTTTAAATCAAATCACACATATAGACATATAGGTAGTAATGTAAATCTACTACAAACTAACAATAATTTCAAACAAAAATACTATAATCGCAATAAAAAAAGATAACTATGGGTTGCCTCCCATAAAGCGCTTGGTTTAACGTTGTCAGCCCGACCTATTAAGATATTACTCAGGTTGACTCACCATTAAAACCTCTTTAAAATTTGGTCTTTTACCCTCAAAATATGACTTTAATCTGTGTCCATTTACTTTAATTCTATTCCCAGTCTTTTGATCTTCAATTTCAACAGCTCCTTAAGTATAAACTTGAGTCACAGTAAAGGGTCCTAACCAACGAGACTTCAATTTCCCAGGTAATAACANCGCAATAAAAAAAGATAACTATGGGTTGCCTCCCATAAAGCGCTTGGTTTAACGTTGTCAGCCCGACCTATTAAGATATTACTCAGGTTGACTCACCATTAAAACCTCTTTAAAATTTGGTCTTTTACCCTCAAAATATGACTTTAATCTGTGTCCATTTACTTTAATTCTATTCCCAGTCTTTTGATCTTCAATTTCAACAGCTCCTTAAGTATAAACTTGAGTCACAGTAAAGGGTCCTAACCAACGAGACTTCAATTTCCCAGGTAATAACATCAACCTTGTATTGTAAAGCAAAACTTCTTGTCCTGGTTCAAAGTTCTTCTGGTTAATCTTCCGATCATGCCATAACTTTGGTTTCTCCTTATAAATTATGTCGTTATCATAAGATTCATTTCTTAGTTCTTTCAATTCATTCATTTGTAATAATCTCTTTTCACCAGCATCTTTCAAATTATAATTGAATTCATTAATCGCCCAATATGCTTTACGCTCCAATTTTACTGGTAAGTGACAAGTCTTTCCAAAAATTAGTCTGTAAGGAGTCATTCTAATAGGAGTTTTATAAGCAGTATTGTAAGCCAATAATGTAGTATCCAGTCTAGTAGGCCAATCTATTCTACTAGGGTTTACAGTCTTCTCCAATATTTATGTAATCTCTCTATTAGAAACTTCAGCTAACCCACTAGTCTGAGGGTGATAGGAAGTAGAAATTCTATGAATAACATTAAACTTTTCTGTCAATCTCTGAATGTATTTATTCCTAAAATGGGATCTTCCGTCAGTGATAATCACTCTCCGCATTCCGTATCTAGTGAAAATGTTTTTCATTGAAAATCTTGAAATACTTTTAGCGTCACAATGAGGTAAAGCTTGTGCTTTAATCCGGTTCGAAACGTAGTCTACCATAACTAATATGTATAAGTTCCCAGATGAAGGAATAAATCGTCCCACGAAATTCAATCCCCAAACATCAAAGATCTTAACTTCTAACATGAAATTTAGAGGCACTTCATTTCTTCTAGATATATTGCTTACTCGTTAGCATCGATCACAAGTTTTTTATGTATCTGTAAACATCTCTACAGAGAGTAGGCCAATAGAATCCAGCTTGTAAAATTTTGTAAGCAGTTTTATCTGTTCCAAAATGTCCTCCAAATTCAGAATCATGATATTTCTGAATAATTAGTTTAGTTTCTTCATAAGGTACACATCTTCTCATAAAAAGATCCTTACATTGTTTATATAAAAAAGGCTCATCCCAAAAACATGTTTTCGCATCATGAATGAATTTTCTTTGTTGTTGCAATGTCAGCATAGGTGGCACAATATCACTTATAATATAATTAACAATATCAGCATACCATGGTATTTTCCACTCATTAATATTATAAAGTTGTTCATCAGAGAAACTGTCCATAATTTCATTGTCGGTGTCAGATAATTCATGATAGTCTAATCTTGACAAATGATCAGTTTGATTATCAGTTCCCTTTCTATCAATAACCACAAAATCAAATTCTTGCATCAAAAGTATCCTTGGTTTGACATCCTTCTTTTGCATCAGATATTTAATAGCAGAGTGATCAGTGTGCACAACATATTTAATCCCAATTAAATAAGATATAAATTTCTCAAAAGCATACACAATAGCCAGTAACTCTTTTCTAGTAACATTGTAGTTAATTTAAGCATTGTTAAGAGTTTTACTAGCATAGTATATAACATTAAAAATCTTATCATACCTTTGTCCAAGAACAGCTCCAATAACATAATCACTAGCACATCAGTTCAAATGGTTTCTCCTAGTTAAGTGAAACTATTATAGGGGTTGTGATTAGCTTTTCTTTAATAACTTAAAGGCATTTAAACGGTCTTCTGTAAACTCAAATTTCTTGTCCTTCTTCTAAAAGTTTGCGTAGAAGTTTGGTAATTTTTGAAAAATTGTTAATATAACGCCTGTAAAAACTTCCTTTTCTAAAAGTTGGCATAGAGGTTTGGTAATTTTTGAAATATCTTTAATAAAACGCCTGTAAAATCCACATGTCCAAGAAAACTCCTAACGTCTCTTACATTAGTAGGAGGTGTTAGTTTAGATATAACTTGAATTTTTGCAGGGTCTGTCGAAGAAAACTTCTAACTTCTCTTACATTAGTAGGAGGTGTTAGTTTAGATATAACTTGAATCCAAGAAAACTCCTAACTTCTCTTACATTAGTAGGAGGTGTTAGTTTAGATATAACTTGAATCTAGAGGTTTGGTAATTTTTGAAAAATCTTTAATATAACGCCTGTAAAAACCAACATGTCCATAAAACTTCTAACCCCTCTTACATTAGTAGGAGGTGTTAATTTAGATATAACTTGAATTTTTGTAGGGTCTACTTCCATACCTTTTTCTGAAATTTTAAGCCCTAACACAATTCTTCCTGCAACCATAAATTAACATTTCTCCCAATTTAGAACTAAATTAAATCTTTCGCTTAACTCTAAAACTTTTTCAAGAAAATTTAAGCATGCATCAAATAATGTTCCAAATACGGAGAAATCATCCATAAACACTTCAATTTCATCATCAATTAACTTGCTAAATATAGGCATCATACATCTTTGGAATGTTGCAGGTGCATTACATAATCCAAAAGCCATTCTTCGAAAAGCAGAAGTTCCAAAAGGACTAGTAAATGTTATCTTTTCTTGATCCTCAGGAGATATAAGAGTTTGATGGTAGCTAGTATATTCATTTACTAGTCCTTTTGGAACTAAAAACTTAAGAATTTGATGAACTAAACTCTTAAGAATTAGAGTTTAGTATATTCATTTACTAGTCCTTTTCTTGATCCTCAGGAGATATAAGAATTTGATGGTAGATGTTACCTTTTTTATCTTTTCTAGTAGCTAAAAAAGGTCTCCCTAAAATTATAGATATTTATTTATCTTCCTCCATATCTAAAACAAAAAAAATCCACTTCTAAAATGATAGGTATTTCTTTATCTTCCTCCATATCTAAAGCAATGAAATCCATAGGAAATACAAATTTATCAACTTTTACTAACACATCTTCTATAACTCCCTTAGGATATGTAACTGAACGATTTGCAATTTATCAACTTTTACTAACACATCTTCTATAACTCCCTTAGGATAAGTAACTGAAGGATCCGATTTATCAACTTTTACTAACACATCTTCTATAACTCTCTTAGGATATGTAACTGAACGATCTTTTTATCAACTTTTACTAACACATCTTCTATAACTCCCTTAGGATAAGTAACTGAACGAT
Organism: Phalaenopsis hybrid cultivar; assembly: GCA_002079205.1. Taxonomy (NCBI): domain Eukaryota; kingdom Viridiplantae; phylum Streptophyta; class Magnoliopsida; order Asparagales; family Orchidaceae; genus Phalaenopsis; species Phalaenopsis hybrid cultivar. Next base: position 88,255 of record JXCR01123476.1, on the reverse strand, counting down.
CCGCTAACTAAAGAGTTTATTTCTTTATCTTCCTCCATATCTAAAACAATAAAATCCATAGGAAAGATAAATTTATCTATAATTTCCTTATCTTTCTCCATATCTAAAACAATGAAATCCACAGGAAAGATAAATTTATCAACTCTTACTAACACATCTTCTATAACTCCCTTAGGATATGTAACTGAACGATCCGCTAACTGTAGAATTACTAACACATCTTCTATAACTCCCTTAGGATAAGTAACTGAACGATCCGCTAACTGAAGAGTTACAAGTAGGTAAGACTTCTCCTAATCCTAATCTTTTGAAAATTGATAGAGGCATAAGATTAATGCTAGCTCCCAAATCACATAAAGCTATTCCATAAAATCTTTCACCGATAGGACACGGTATAGTGAAACTACCTGGACCTTTTAAATTTTCAGGAAGCTTTTTCTGAATAATTGCACTATACTCTTCCCTTAGTTCAACAGTCTCATTATTAGTGAATTTCTTGTTCAAAATATCTTTCATAAACTTCACATAATTGGGCATTTGCTCTAAAGCTTCTTCGAAGGGAATATTTACCGTCAATTTCTTTAGAATTTCTATAAACTTAGAAAATTTTTTATTCTTTTTGTGTTGCTTCAATCTTTGAGGAAATGGTGGTGGAGGTTTCTTCCCAGTAATTTTCATTGGTGTAAATGGATACTCTAAATCTGGGTATTCATGATCCTTTTCTTTTATGATATCCACTTTCTCTTTTTCAGTTTCAGTAATTTTCATTGGTGTAAGTGGATATTCTAAATTTGGGTATTCATGATCCTTTTCTTTTTATATATCCACTTTCTCTTTTTTAATTTCCGTTTCTTTCTGCACTCTTATTTCCAATTCTTTTCCAATTCGTAATTGTATCACTTTTATCTGTTCTTTTCCTTGATCTTTAGGATTTGGTTCCACAGTACTAGGAAAAGTTCCCAATGTTCGGTTACTAAGCACAGTAGTGATATGCCCCTAATTGGCTTTCAATATTCTTGATAGAAGTTCCTTGATTTTATAACTGGTTTCCTTGAATTTGTAATTTATTTCCTTGATTCTATAATTGTTGACCCATGTTCAGTATCAGCTCTTCCATAGACAACTTATTTTCCTTAAATTGAGTGTTATTGTTAAATCCTGGAGGATAAGAAGGTCTATAATTAACATTTCCTTGGTTGTATGAATTTCCGAATTGGTTTACTGGGTTGTTTTCCCATTTTTGATTTATAGAAGAATTGCTATTCCAATTAAAGTTAGGATGACTCTTCCAACCTGGGTTATAATAGTTCAAATAAGGATTTTTGGGTCTTTTTTTAATAGCATTTAAAGTCTCATAAGAAGGTTGAACATCCAAAAATTGCCATGAATTCTCTTCCATCATAGTAGGTGTTGGAGAATAATTCATTACATAATGATCTAATTTCTTCTTCCATCATAGGAGGTGTTGAAGAATAATTCATCCCATAATGATCTAATTTCCTTGATATTACTTCCATCATAGGAGGTGTTGAAGAATAATTCATCCCATAATGATCTAATTTCTTTGATATTGTCCATCATAGGAGGTGTTGAAGAATAATTCATCCCATAATGATCTAATTTCTTTGATATTGCACCAATCATAGCATTTAAGGTCTCATATGAAGGTTGAACATCCACAAATTGCCCAGATGAATTTTCTTCTTCATTTAAAGTCTCATACGAAGGTTGAACATCCACAAATTGCCCAGATGAATTCTCTTCCATCACAGTAGGTGTTGGAGAATAATTCATTCCATAATGATCTAATTTCTTTGATATTACAACAATCTGCGAAGCAAACATAGATATTGCATCAAAATCCTAGATATTAGCTACTCTTTTAGGATTTACCCTTTCAGACGGCCATTGAAAATTTTTGGTAGCCATCTCTTCTATTAATGAATAAGCCTCATTAAAAGGTTTTGAGATTAAAGAACCACCAGCCGCAGCATCTATAATCAATCTAAGAGATCCCACTAATCCATTGAAAAAAGATTGAATTATCAATCAATATGGTAACGAATGATGTGGGCACTTCCTAAGAAGATTTTTAAATCTCTCCCAAGCTTCATATATCGACTCTCCATCAATCAGACAAAATGATGTTATGTCGTTTCTAAGTTTAGCAGTTTTGGATGGAGGAAAATATTTGGATAAAAATTTATGAAAGTTCTCCCCATGTTCTAATAGATCTAGGTGCTAACAAATTTAACCACATCTTAGTCTTATCCCTAAGTGAAAAAGGATGAAGTCTAAGTCTAATAGCATCATTCAAAACTCTATCATATTTAAAACTAGCACAAAGTTCTAAAAAACTAGCGAGGTGTAAATTAGGACCTACATTTGGTGTACCTCCGAATTGATTGTTTTATACCATTTGGATAATAGCATGTTTAAGCTCAAATTAATTAGCAGTTACATCAGGATTTTGGATAGATAAGTGAATTTCATCTGTTGTAGGATTTGCATAATCTCGTAGAGGTCTAGGTTGATGTTCATTTTCTATTCCTTGATTGTTCACATTATTTCTCATTGTGTTAGGATTTCTAGGTTCTTTTCTTAGTTTTCTGTTTTTCCTAACAGTGTGTTCTAATTCTGAATCATAGGGTATAAGATTTTCAAGTCCAAATTTACACATACAATTGAAACTAGTACATAGAAAAACAGTTAACTAAATATGAAAATAAGTTGCAATTCAAGTAAAAGTTTTCTAATAGTTTTAATTTATCTGTTACTCTAATTATGATTTTTTTAATCAAATTTTAACTCCCCGGCAATGGCACTAAAAACATGACAGTGACTTTATATATGCTTAAAAATACAAGAATTTGATACTACTGTTAGAAGATTTAAATCCCCGGCAACTGCGCCAAAACTTCACAGCGACTTTATATATGCTTAAAAATATAAGAATTTGATACTGCTGCTAGAAAATTTAAATCATCAGTAACGGTGCCAAAAACTTCATAGCAGTTATAGATTTGATAAAGATGGGTATAAAATATTCAATAATTGTAAAGTCACACTTATCAAAGCAAGTATATGCATCGCTCAAGTAATACGGGGTTCTAATGGAGTCCTGGATATCGATCCCACAAGGAGTAATATTAGAGGCTACAATCTAAGATTTAAAAAATCAATATTTAATTACAACAATATAATTCAAATTGCATATTTGTCACTAATAGGAAATTGAAATAAAAATTAATTTTAATAAACTCTTAATTAATTAATTCTACTAATAAAGTTTCTAATGTGAAGTTCAATGTATAAGAAAACATCCTTCTCCTTGTAAAGAAATTTAAGTGAATGGATAAATTGAATCAGTTTAAATTGTATTGTGTCAAATAGGAGCATACCTACTCTTACCCTTTGGACCAAACATAAAGAACATTAACTAATCCTATGCTTGGTTACTAAATCTGCGGCTAGGCTGGGAGGATACTGTCTCTCACTTCAGAGCTCCCACGTTCCCCTCGCCTGAGGGCTAACAACTACACTTCAGCACCCAAATAATAGGACCAAATTAAGGATTTTTGTCTCTCACTCTAAAATCTCCAATTCTACGCCCAATAATTTTTATTTCCCTATTTGTTTGCACCCAACTTTCAAGGACTTTGACTTCCCTAAATCTTGGATGTAATCTTCACTTTAGTTGTAAAACTCAACATATTTTAACAAATCAATTGGCCAGATTCAAAGTAAATTAAGATTGAAGTAATTATATCATCACAACTTCTTTAACATTCTCATGGCACAACCAGTTAAGATCACCATTTAACAAAATCTCAAGACAAGGAGAAAGATAGAGAAAACTACTCAAAATTCATGGAGAAGATACGACAAATCTTGGAATTTATATATAAAAACAAAGTCATAAAAACATCAATAAGTAAATACAACTTATCTTTAATTCCTCACCAAGCAATCTCCTTGAAGTTCCTTTGAATCTCTTCCTTTCTTTACAGCACACATAATTCTCATTTGAAGCGGCAAAGAGGAAGAAATCTCTCACTTTCCTTCCACTCTTCAATCTCTCAAAGAATTCCTCACAATACTAACCACTCTCTACACTCTAATGGGCACCACAAACAACAAAGTCTCAGCGGTAACCCCCTTTTTTGGCCTCCAAATGTTTCTTTTAAAATTGTAGAAGAGTTTTCAAGAGTTGCCCAAGTGTCCCTTCAAAAATCATCAACATTCGATACATATGTTGAGAGAACCGACGTGCTCATTGTCGGTGGCCTCGATGGCGCCGTCGGCGGCCTTGTAGAATATTTAATTCACGACTCTCGGGAAAAACTTGTCGTCGGCAGCGTCGACCTCGCCGTCAGCGGTGTCGAGCTCGCCTTTGGTGCACATGATCAAATCTTTATATTTTGGTCCTTTTTGCTCAAAATTCGCTCCTTTTTGCATCTTTTTGCTCCAATGACCATAATTCAACATACCTGCAACAAAACATCAAAAATACCTTTCCTTAAAGTGCAATATCATCAGAATAAGTGTAAAATAGGTATGAAAATTTCAACATATTTTTCTTTTGTCGTAAGTCTCGCGAAGTTTTAATAGATTCGGGAGCTAATGAGTTTATCCACATCTTAGCTTTATCCCTTAGTGAAAAAGGAAAAATTCTATGTCTGACGACATCATTCAACACTCAATCATATTTAAATGTAGCAAATGATTCTAGAAAACTATCAAGGTGTAAGTTAGGATCTTCAGTCGGTGTTCCCCCAAATTGATTATTTTGTATCAATTGGATAACAACAGGTTTAAGCCCAATTGAATTGCAAGCTACTAGAGGGTTTTGTATACTCAAATGAATATCATCTATTGTAGGATTAGCATAATCTCTTAAAGATTTCTAATGATGTTCATTTTCATTTCAAGAATTATTTAAGTTTCAGACCATTTTATTCAAATTATCTATCTGATTGTTGTTTTTGAATTTTTTAAGCTTTGAATCATAAGGTATTAAACCTACCGATCTTAACTACACTTACACAAACACAATAAGTAATAAAAATAAGCAAACACACTTATCAGCGCTATTTTTGGTTGGCGTTGCCCGTAAGAAGCTGTCGGTCACCAGAATCAAAGTCCTGTTGCCCGCTTCGGAAGGACGTTGAAGTTTAGAAAAGTATGAAATTAAACTGACCCAATATTTTTCATATTTTAAATGAAGGAGCACTATACCTCAAACCCTATATCTATCCCTAAGGATAAACACAAGACTTGAGGATGAAGCTCGATCAAATAAACTAAGGAAAGTATGACGTCCGTTTGGTCTACAAAAACTTTGTATTTGCCGACAAACTCCCCTATTTAATATAAAAGATTAAATAGGGTTTATGTTAAGCTGGGTTCGGACATGCTTTCTATAAGGGCAAGCCCCTATAGTTCATTATGTCTTAAATGAAAAAAATTCATCTAAGAAGACTCTCGATAAAAATCAAGAAAATATTATGTTCGAGGAGTTTCAAGGGGTAGGACTCTTCAATGAGATCAGATGTAGAGGTGTGAAAGAGGATTGGTCTAAATTTGGAACATTTTATTGTATAATCCAAAGGAGGAAGAACTAGGGGATGTCATAGATCCAGAGGAGAACCTCAGTGACTTCCCAAGCTATCCTAATGTTTGGCTTCAATTTTGAGGAGAAATATTTAGGTGTTTCATCCTGCCAATTTTATTTGTTAGGGCTTACATTCTTGTGAAACGATCAGACAAATAGCCTGGAAGATGTGAGGATTTAGGTCGTGCCAAACGACAACGACAGAATCCTAAAATGAGTTAGGGTTTATATTGTATAGCAGAGCTATGCAAAGGCCTAAAGATGAGGTGAGGATTTATGTTGCATAAGTAAGCAACATCGAAGTCCTATGGCTTTGTTGTTTAAGTCTAAGGAAGGAAGATTGGTTTAGCTGGGGAAGACAAGTTTTGCTGTTGAAGATGGCCGTGCTGCACACCATGCTAGCTCCAAGCTCCTTGCCGCGATGAGTTTGAGTTATATAGTGTGCCAAGTTATAATGTCAAATTTGTTGGCTCTATGGTTGAAGTTCTTTAAATTTTATGAGGGCATATTAAAGTTGATTAGAGGGACACCAGTTAGGATCCTACGATTCCCTTGTTCCGGCATAACTATTTTCTATTGGATTCACTTAGTTCAAATGAACTTACTAAACTCAATTTAATGAATTCCATAATTTCATTTAAATCGTGGGAAACCTCGTTAGCAACCGTAGTTTACCTCCTTCGAGGAATTCTCGATCATCCAATAGAGACGTCTTAATTTAGATGCAATTGTAGTTTTATGTGATGTTTGTGATTAAATTTTGAGTTGTTTTATATTTTAAATGTTGTGGCGGTGAGTTTTATCTTGGTTGATTTTAGTTTTGGTTTTGGTTATGGTTATGGTTATGTGGCTATCCTAATGGTTTTAGTTTTCATGCAGGGTGACATCATTGTTTAGCATGCAAATTTACAGGTATAAAATTATAGTATGAAAGACACAGTATGAAAGTACAAGAAAGTCAACGCTAAAAACTGTAAAAGTGTACCTGAAGAGTCTTCTCGTTCCACCACCTGAAACTTAAAATGCATGTTAAGGCAGTTTATGAAGAACAGGAAAAGTAAGGTTTTAGTAATTTTCCTAACCCTATGTCATATCTTGGCGGGCCCTTAGAAGTTTAATTAAGGATGATGTTGCCATGGAAAATATATTAAGTTTGGTAGATCTCCGAGGTATCCAACAGATCTAGAGAAAGAAGTAGGACCATGCTACTCTCTCGCTGCCTGGTGGAAAATCGTGAGTTCTTTTTAATCTTATTATGTTGCTTAATAATTCATCCTATAAATACCCTTAATGCTCAGTGAACATTGATGTCTCAATTATCCCTAGGAATAGATTAATTATCATTTATCATTTAATTTGAAAATTATGTGAGTGAATTCCCTTGAAGGGAAAGTTAGTGTAATTTGAACACTTAGCCAAATTTTTAATCCTAATTGGGCTTAGTGGTGTTTCAAGGATGTTTGATTTATGTTTATTTCTCTAATCCTCATTTAGTCAATTTTGATTTGGCCTAAGTCACCATTAAGCACTTAAGACCTAGGTGAGTGTCTTAATTAGTTTTGAAAATGTTAAGCTTTAAGTGGTCATGATTCAAGATTTGAATTTTATTTTGAAAATCAAAATAGGGGTATTAAATTGATTAATTATTGACTTCACAATTCATACCCCTAAGTCGAGGATCATTTAGTTGATTAATTATTGACTTCAAAATTCATACCCCTAAGTTCAGGATCATTTAATTTTAATAAACTTTTTAATATGATTTAGAAATTTATTAACTTATCTTTTTAATGAGGAAAGTGAGATTGGTTTCTACCAATTTAAATTATGAACTTATTTTTTTAAATGAGGAAAGTGAAATTGGTTTCTACCAATTACCCCCTTGTGTTTCAAGCATCAAATAAATTGATTATGATCAGAGGAACCCTCTTTTCCTCCTGACTTAAGCCTAAATGTTAATTAAGGCTAAATTTCCAAAATTACACATTTTCCCCTAAGACTCTAACACTATGTAATTTGTTAAATTCAATTAAAATAGCTTTAAAATTTTTATCCTACCTCATTCATGGGTCAATTAAGACGTGAGAGGAGAAAATGTGATTTTTCAAATTAAATTTATTTTATATAATTATTTTCAAGCAAAAATAGGATTTTTTCAAAGAAAATTCCTAACTTGACCAAGATAAATTCTAATCCCTTGAAATTTTTACTAGAGGTAGACATAAACAAGATAAGATTTTTGATCAAATTTCATAATTTTTTGAATTCTCTAGGATTTATTAGAATTATGTTATGTTCTCAGCTATTTAATAAAATTAAAATATTTTAAATAGTGAAAATTAAGTTTTATATTTTTGAAAAATCTCCCTAAGGTTAGACAACTTGGAGGAGTACATTTTATATTTTTTTGATTTTTCTTTGATTTATTGGAATTATTTTAGTAAAAACTCATTTTTAGCTTTTAAAAAATTATTTTTAAGCTTTGAAATTCAATATCTTTATTTAGAAAACAAAGAAAAATATTCTAATTGTTCTTAAGTGATTAGGAACCAATTTAGAACATTTTCATGAGTTTTATTATTTTTGTAATTTTTATGAATTTTTAATTATTTAAATATTTAAAATAGGCTAAAAATCTAGTTTTTATTTTAAATATCATTTTATTTTTATAAAATACCTCTGATCACAAAGAACTCAAAAAACAAAATTTCATAATTTTTTGAGTTATATTTTGATTTTTAAAAATCATTTAAATGCCAAAAGTAGTATTTATCTTAAAAAATCAACTTATGTTGTCAAATGAACTCAAAATATTTTGAAATTTTTATGATGAGTTCTTTGGATCATAAATCATAGTGGAGATGAAAAATCAATTCATTTAAATGTTTATATTTTCCAAAATTAATTATCTTAGTGATTTAGTGTTTGTAAAATTTAAGGGCATTTTCAATGACTTGACTTATGAAATTATTTCCAAAAGCTTTTCTAGTCATGGCGGACCTTCCAAAATTTTCTTAGAATTTTCTAATCAATATGTTAATTTCTATGATTATTTTAAGGAAATAATGTGCAAAAACTTGAGAAATATGGATCTCTGGATAGGAACCTCCTCTTACTTTGGAAAAATCAGATGATATTTCTCTTGATATAGGCTACAAAATACCAAAATTTCAAGCTAAGGTGATGTGTCAATATGCATGGAGAGTCAAATGATTCCAAATAGTGTTTAATTAAATAAAAATATTTTTTGCATCAAATGGACTTCAAATTTATTTTACATTTTTTTCCTCTGTTCACTGAGCAAGAGAGTATTTTTATTTTATTTTTGTGATTTTTCTACACCAAGTTATGTATTTTTGAAGTTTTGGGGATTAAATAAATAAGAAAAGGCTCCTATTTTCCTACTTATCCATGTCAATCTCGTACGGGTCGAATAGGCCACGTGTCACTGTGTGATTGGCACCACCAACCAGCTCATTCCCGCTCATGTCGGACCGCGGTCTGTCCGACGCGATCAGGGCCACCCGATCAATACACGCTCGATCTGACGGTCACGGGTCATCGTCCCAAATGAACTGGACTCGAAAACCATCCATTTTAAAAAGCTAATATCACACTAGAATTTAAACAAGATTGAGCAAAATTTTTTTTAAAATGTTTGTATTGACTAATAGAATACATCCATATGGTTGATAAAACCCTTAAATTGACTTTATATTCATGAATAATTAAAAGAAGCTTGATTTAGGGTTAACTTTGAATACCTTGATCCAAGAGGGGTAGCTTCGATTGGATGCTTGTAGAAGCCTTATGTGGGTGCCAGAATCCTAGAAATGGAGCCTCTGGTCGTGGTGAAACGCCTAGACCCAAATTCGATCAAGGCCGATTTAGGGGTTTGGTCGAAGTCCACCTAAGGGTGTTCGGATGATGGGGCTTTTATTGGGGATCTTCTTCTCTTGATGTTGGGATGGTGTGGGTACAATTAATTTTAATGTGGTGGAGGTTTGGAGGATGTCCTGTTTCGGCCTTAAAATTGAGCTCCAAAATTGAACTCAAGCAATGGATTTGAGTGGCTAAGGAAGGTTTAGTTAAGCTCAAGAGGTCCCTAGGAAGCTCTTGAAGAAGTTTTACAGAGTCTCCCCAAAGAATCTCAAGCTTTCTCTCTTTTTCCATAAAGGGCGAGTTTAAATAAACTGGCTTAGGCTGGCTGCCAGGGCCAATTGAGGGGTGCATTTGGTTGCTTATGTGGAGGGCAGAGAAGCTCTAATGAGCAGCTTGGTTGATTTGGCCTTTGGGTTTGAATTAGGTGAAAATCCCTTATCTTGGCCATGGTTTTGGCCATTTTCCAGCCACCAAGGTGGCTGGCCGACCAGGCATTGGTCACCTCTTGGCTCAGGGAAGTCAGGGGGTGGCTAATGATGATTATCTCCCAAGGGTAAGTGATGATGTTGGAGATATTTCAAGTTAGGTCCAAAAATGGGTAAAATCCCTTAATTTGGGGATCCATTGGTCCATATCTTGTCATAATGATTTTATGAGGTTAGCCTGGTCCTTAGGAAGGTTTTGGTGGCTGTGAAATCATTACTTTGGTGGCTTAGACATATTTAAGTCAATTTTTTGGTTAAAGGGTCCAAGTGAGTGCAAATGACCAAAGCTTGAGTTTGGGCTAGGCTAGCCATGTCAATTTTTCTAATTAATTGTTAAATTTGGTGTATTGATCATAAGGAACAACTTTGGTGAAGGATGGAAGTGGTTTTGAACTCAATTGAAGGGTCAAATTGAGGGAATTTTGAACTTTAATCAATTTGGTCATGTTAGGCTAGGCTTGGGTCTAGCTTAGGTTAGCCTTAGGCTAAGTCTAAATTGATTATTATAAATGGTCAATAGAGACCTCATGAAGAGTTTTCAACATGAATTGGATGCCAATTTGGAGGTTAAGGCAATCAATTGGGTGAAATTTAGGGACTTAGCCAATTTGGGGCTACATTTAAGAATTTTTGATTTAGGGCAAAATCAAATAGATTTGAGACTTAACCAAGGCAAATTGATGGTTGATTTTGATTTATAGGAATGTTATCAGGATTTTGCAACATTAATTGGGGCCAATTGACTAGGCTATGGGTTCAATTTGGTGAAATTAGGTCATGTGGCCAAGATTGGGGTTATAACCTAACTCACAATTTGGCTCAAATCATGGGCTAATTAAGCTTTTATTTCATTTATTTTGGCCATATCAAAATTGAATTTGAGTTTAGGATTGTAATTGTGGTCAATTGAGATCAAATTGATGGACATTTGAGTTGAATTTGGGGAAATTTGGGTCTTTAAACGCAAATTTGGGTATTTTTGATAAAGATGGTCATATTGACCAAATTGGGTCATGTGGTAGTTTAGGGAAATGAAATTGGGAATATTTGGGATTTATTGGGATTTTTTGGGAATTTTTGGAATTTTTTGGATTTTGAGCTACGGAGGGGTATTTTGGTAATTTGGGGGGTTTTTAGGGGTAAAAGGCCAAGATGGGTATTTTGGTAGAGTTGAGGTACTAACCATCACCAACAAGCCATGGACCAATATAAACCCCATTTTGGGTCCTCTACATAGTGGTCTTAGCCAAAGCATAACCCTAGGGATGGTAGGTTTAGGGGACCATCTACATGAGTATCCCAAAAAGATCAAGAGACCTAGGCTAGAAATTTTAGTTTAGGGCTGTGAGTGTATGTGAGTTTAGATGAGAGTAGTGAGTGAATTAGCTCCAGAAAAACACCTAGGGTCAACCTTAAGGTCTAGCAGTCCTAAAGGTGACTCATCTTGAGTTTCCCCAATAGTGACCACACCTACTTAGTGTTAGAGGTTAGGACCAATATGTGGAAGTTCAAGTTGAGTAGAGAAGAGTTTGAAATTTCTAATGGTAAGGGATCCTAATCTACTTTTCTAAGAATAGTAAATAGGAAAGCCCTATGGCTAGATCTTAGGCTACTAAAAAAGAAAAACTAAACCTCAACAAAAAGTGAGGTCAACAACACTAAAATTAGAAAATATGTAATTAAACTACAAATGATTTTTCAGTTCAAATAAAATGTTCTCAATTATAAAGTAATTTACCGTTACTCACCAACAAAGCAGCCAGAAACTTAATGTAGCGGTCAATTTTTATGATGTGCATTTTAATTATCCTCCAACATTACAATACACACACGACAACACTAATAGTAAATATGTAGTAAAATCCAAATAAAAATAAATTCAGTTATAAATAATTTTATCTTTCAAAATATCTAATCTACCAAACCCCATAATAAAAATGCAAGTATATGTATCACTTAAGTAATAAAGGGCTCTAAAGAGTCCTAATTATCGATCCCATAGGGAGTTGGAAATTCTTATGGTTATAATGTGAAACACAATATTCAAAGTTAAACACTTAAGTAAGAAGGATAAATCTAAAGTAATTTTAATGTGTGTTAAATTAAATGCAGTTAAAAGAACAAAGTTAACTAACTAATTGCTAAACTTCAAAAATAAACTTATAAAAACTAAACAAAGTTTTCAAACGAAGAGTTTAAATTTAAGATAGCATCCTTCCCCTTTACAATGAGTTTATGGAGCGTGAAGAAATTAAAATCATTTAAAATACATATAAAATTGTATTGTGTTAAATAGGAGCAATCCTATTATTTACCCTCTGAGAGTGCAAAAAGAGCATCGACTAATCTAGAGTTTGGTCCCTAAATCCGTGGTTAGGATGAGAGGAAACTGACTGACCCACCATAGCTCTCACATCTCCCTCACCTGAGGGCTAACAATCTCACTTTAGTTTTCAAGAAATTAAGCCAAATTGGGGATTTTAATCTGTCACCTTAAAATCTCAAATTCTGCACCCATCAAAGTAAATTTCCCTATTTATTTGCAAGAACACCATGTATTATATTCTCACCCATGAAATTGAATGTGACTCTTACTTTGTTGTAGAAAGCATTTACCTTACAAAATTAAGAAAGAAAATAACACAACTTATCTCAGGCTCCTTCCCAAGCAAATCCCTAGAAGTTCCATTTAAGCACTTTCTATCTTTACAATCACACTCACTTCTCTCTCAGAAGTGTAATGGAGAAGAAATCTCACACCTTCCCTCTCCTCTTACAACCTTTGAAGAAAATCCTCTCTACTCCAAGACTTCTCTCACACAAAAACTTTTCTCACTATATCACGCCCCTTCTTTCCTCTCTAGACTCTTCTCCTTTTTAATAAGGGTCAGACTTCTTTCAAAAGAAATTCAAAATTCCCTCTAATTTTTTCCACAAAATTTACATCTTTTATCACTAAGAGACAAGTCCCTTCATCCAAGAGACATATCTCATCATTAAAGAGCTTTTGCAAAGTATTTAGATACATTGATCCACTCCATAGGATGTTTGAATTTTTTGGAGTCTTTAAAAACCACTAAAAAATAGTCACAAACTGCCTTACTCCATCTTAATTTATCTCTAGAATTTTTGAAACAAGCCTAATGAAGTCTGCACTGTTCTCTGGATTCTTGCGCCTATGGTGCCAATTCTTTCACTTTCAGTGCCACTTCTCTATAAAATGGCACCTTTAGCGTCGGTTTCTAGCATTTCTGGTGCCAGCTCTCTAGTAAATGGCGCCTCTGGTGCCAGAATTATGAAAATCTCTATTTTGGCTCCAAATTTCATCCTTTTTGCTACTTTTTGCTTTGAATGCATAAATATGATATACCTTGAATAAAAATAGGAAAGTACCCTTCTTTAATGTGTAATATTACAAAAATAAGCATAAAATGTATAAACAAATTTGTACATTATTTTGGTTTATCGGGTAGCTTAATCAATTAAACCCTAAATTTAACTTCAGATGAGTACTTGAACAATATAATAAGTTTAAATGAACTCAAAACAATTCAAATAATTTTAAAGGTTATTTGGGTTCATGCTCTAAAGACCTTTACGATCTTGTGGATATTTTGAAGGAAAAATGAACCTATTATACTTTGTTCAAGAAAATCATCTAGTAAAACTTCTAGGGAACCATCAGGTTGTGACCTAAAACTCAGTAGGGGTAGCTTGAACCTTTTCTTCCATATTCTCTTTCCTACAAAACTATATATATTACAAAACTAATCTTTCAATGGCAGTGCGACAAGATAATAGGTACGCATTTGCATTTTTGTAACACAATTTTATTTACTCTGCAGCACTTTCTAACATGCACTGTTTACGTTGTTGTGCAAAAACTTGAAACAAATTTGCATGCAATGTCAAAACTAAACAATATTTTTTTAAAAATCAATCAACTTTTTTAAAATTAAACAACATTTTCAAATCCAAAACAAAAAGAATAAAAATAACATAACTTCATAACACATCCATTCTAATTTATAGGGGCCACTTAGATGAGGTAACCCACGGTTGATAATAAGATCACTTCATTTTAAATGAGCTTAACAACTCATTTAGACTAAGTAAATTCAAAAAAAAATTGTCGTACCAGAATGAGGGAACTATGAAATCCTAACGAGTGTCGCTCTAATCAACTTTAACCCCTGCCAAATAAGGAATTTTAGCATAAAAATAACAAAAAAATGAAATATATACGTTGTTAAAACTTTTGAACCTTAGACATTAGGATTGCTACTTCGATGAAGAGCTTGGAGCTAGCACTGTGGGCAGCTTGATAGGTGGATCTACAACAACAATCTTTTCTTAGACTTAAACAACATAACCCATAAAATTTTGAGGTTGTTTGCATAGTCCAACATAAATCCTCACTTTATCTTTAGGCCTTTGCAAAATCATGTTGTGCAAACTAAACCCTAACTAATTTTAGGATTCTGAGCTTGCCGCTTGTTGTGGCATACATCCTCCTATCTTACAAGCTATTTTTATGATTATTTCACACAAATGTAAACCCTATATAATTATAATTGGTTCGATGAAACATTTAATAACATCTCACCAAAATTGAAGCCAAAATATAGGATAGCTTGTGAAGTCATCAGGTTCTTCTCGGGACCTATGGCATCCTCTAGTTTTTCTTTCATTAGATTTCAAAAATAAAATGTTCCAAATTTGATCTTCTCCCATTTAACACTCCACTGTCCCACCTTGAGTATCCTAACCTTTAGAAACTCATGAAGGAGTTTTTCTTTTATCTAAATTGATAGTTTTCTTAAATGACTTCAGTCATTTTAGATGTAATTTGCTATAGGGGTATGCCCTTTTAGGAAACTTTACAAACTCAGCTTAACATAAACCCTATCTAATCTTCCATATTAGATAAGGAAACTTTTCGTTAACCATAAAATGTTTTCACACACTAAAACTGATGTAATAATTTTTTTAGTTTATTTAATCGAGCCTCACTAGTAAGTAATATATTTATTTGTCGGGATAGATGTATCTCTTTGGGTATTGTGCTCATTTATTTAAATTAATGTTTATATGAGATCGATTCGATTTTGTAATTTCAAAATTAAAATATTACTTTCCAAAAATAATATATATTATACTAAATGAAAAATTCTTCTTCCCAATTTGGCGACCGACACTAATTAGGTCTAATCCAAATTTAGACCTAAATAAATTAGTTAAACCTTAAATACTATAAGTTTAATTAACCCTAAACTCTAGTTAGGTCTAACCATAATTAGACCTAATTAAAAAAATTGAACAATATCCATATTAGGTTTAATTAACTTTCAATCCTAATTAGGTCTAATCTCAATTAGATTTAATTAAACCCTTTTGAAGTTTTAACTACATTAAACTTAAGTTAACTCAAACCCTAATTAAGTCTAAATCTTAACTAGACTTAAATCAAATTAAACCTTAGTTTTAAACCACTTTGAACCTAATTCAACATAAACTTTAGGTTCAACTCACATTGAACCTAAATTAAACTAAACCTTAGGTTCAACCACATTCAACCTAAGTCAACATAAACCATAGGTTCAACTAACATTGAACCTAAATTAACCTAAGCCTTTGGTTCAACCCACATTGAACCTAAGTCAATGTAAACCTTAAGTTCAACCCAAATTGAACCTAAATTTAATTAAACCTTAATTTCTATCTATAGTGAACCAAGTTAACATAAATTCCTTAAGTTCAGTCCACATTGAACTTAAGCCAACCTAGACCTTTAGGCTCAACCCAACTTGAACCTTAGTCAAAATAAATCTTTAGGTTCAACCTAACTTGAACCTAAGTCCATAATCAACATAAACTTTAGATTTAATCCATATTGAGCCTAAGTCTAACCAACATTAGACTTAACTAAATCAACTAGAACTCCTACCTACATTGGACTTAAAACTATTTCAAATCTTATGTTTAATCTATATTGAACCTAAATTAATCTTAATTCCTACCTATATTGGACTTAAATCAATTTAAATTTTTATGTTATACCTACACTGAACCTATATCTCATTCATTCTTTGAGTCCTAACTACATATGACTTAGAATAATTTCAAAATTTCTATTCAATCCATATTGAATCTAAACTATCTCAAACCTTAGTTTCAATCTATATTGAACCGAAATCTATCTTAAGAACTACCTACATTGGACTTAAATCATCTTAAATTTTAGGTTCTACCTACATTGAACATAAATCATCTTCATACCTTAAGTCCTTCTTACATTGGACTTAGAATAATTTTAAATTTTAGGTTTAATGCGTTTTAAATCTAAACTATATCAAGCCTTAGGTTCAATATATATTGAACCTAAATCAATCTTAAGTCCTAACTTCATTGGACTCTGAACTATTTCAAACCTTAGGTTCAATATATATTGAACATAGACCAACTTTAAGTCCAACCTACATTGGACTTAATAATTTTCTTAACCTTAGGTTCTACCTATATTGAACCTAAACCATTTCATATCTTTGGTTCTCCCTATATTGAACCTAAACCATTTCATACCTTAAGTTCTACATAAATTGGATCTAAAACTATTTTTAACCTTAGGTTCTATCCAAATTGAACCTGAAAGATATCAATCCTTAGGTTTTAAATAACATTAAAAATTAGATCATAGGTTTAATTTATTAGACCTCAATCAAAATTCTTTAGTTCTAACTTACATCTAGCCTAAAATAAATGACAATAATTAAAAATGAATGATATAATTCATCACTCATTAACCTATCAACACAAACACAGATGAGATAAAATTCACTTCAAAAGAAATTAAAATTTAAACTTCAACCTAAAAATATAACTATGTTTGAGAATATATTTTGAAGTAGGTAACCCATGATTGCTAAGAAAATATTTTTTAGCCACTTGTGGCTAATCAAACCGCAAACATAATTACGTAGGATGATGGAACCATGGGAACCTGATCGGGTCATCCCAAATAAAAATAAATGACAAAATTACAAATTTTAATTGAATAATAAATCGTAATTAACCTAAGATTTTCCAACCTCTAAAATCAAAATATGACATTAAAACTTAAATTGAACGCTAATGAACAAAGATCATTGAATGTAACATGAACAACTGTGTTCAGATCTACAAAGATTTCTTGGACGATACAATCTATAACAGCTGACAAGAATCTTCCGGTGTTGTTTTAAACACCTTTCAAACTAAGTAGATTTGAATACTTTACGGCCCCGGGGCAACAGAGCCAAGACATCTTGACCGAGTAATTTAAAAAATTACTCAACCAACTAAATTGAAAAATTTTAACATGATTTAAAGCTAATATTATATTGTTTTGCAGGTTTATTGGAAATATGAAATAAATAATTTTGTAGGAATTCAATCCTTTGCTTGTGATCATGCTAAACTATGTTAAAATATTTAGTAAACTAGAGATACCCCTGTTGGAATATTTCTTAAACCTTTCCTTTGGAAACTATTTGATACTCTAAATCCATATTTTTACTAGATACATGAACTTCTGTGATATGATCAACTAGCTTCAACACAACTCTCCTAATTTTTAGGTATGGGATAAAGATGTTGGAGATGGAGTTACAATTTTGGGTTTGAGATCGAATTTATGGATATAGTGTTAAGGTTTTATGAATTGATAGAAGTGGGAGAATTAGTTGGTTTTCTTTTTCTTATTTGAGTGAAACATAGAAGGAAATGATGAGAGATGTTTGAAGATGGTAAGAGTTGTGGAATAGCCTACATCGAGAAAAAACTAGAATTGAATGTGAAAGGTGAGAGTTATAACTTGGCCTTGAATTTCCCAAGGTAGTAAGATTTCCTTGCTTTGATTGTAACTTTATATTAGTTCCTTTGTGTTGTGTCTTTGTTAAGCGTTAGATGAGAGGGGAGAAGGGTTCAGTCCTGGATGGGGAGAAGAGAGGATAATGGTAAGGGGATGCTCCATGTATGTTGGTGGAAGTATTATAGGAAAGGAGCAAAATGGGAGGAGTTCATGGTTTAGATGTGAAAGGGAAAATAGGAGAAACATTGCAGATGGGCTTTAGTGAATGAGAGGAAAGGATGGAAGTTTTGTGGATGATAGAGAGGAGAGGGAAGTAGAAGATTTAATGCTCAACTTTTGGAATGAGGGTGGTGTTAAAAGGGAAGTGGGGTTTGTTAGATTGAGGGATTTTTGGGGGGAATTAATGAGGGAGAGGTTATGAGGGATTTTGGAGGCACATTTTTTTAAAAAAAATTGAATTTTAATTTAATTTACTAAATTGGTTAGTGTAAGAAAGCGTTGTGGATCACATTTTGGAGAGAACAATGTAAGTAATTCACTAGTTCAAACCATCTTTAAAAAGGTTTTTTCTGCAAAAGATATGCCAAGTTGAAGTGGCTTGGTGATCACATGCAAAGCAGCACTCCTTATGTTCCATTGATAGAGAAAATTGAGAAAGTTAGTGTTGTAATTATTTTTTTTCAAAGTGGGCACCATCTTTAGATATTTTAGGTCAGAGTGGCTTCAAACCGTAGGAGAGAGAAAATTTATATATTTTAAGGGAGGTTTTAGCTTGTTTTAAAGGAACAAATTAAGCTTTTTTTAACATAGATTAGTTATCTTGAAATGTGATTTCATTTTGAGCTCATTTTAATGTAAATTATTGTAATTGTTGAAATTATTGCCTCTCCATACTATTGTTGGCTCAACAAGCCTCCAAATGGAGTCAGATTTAAGTAAGGATATGTTCATTTGAAAAGTTTTGTTGATAAAAATATAATGGAAAAGTTCATTTTGAAAAATAATAATTATTTGGAAAACATTTACGCTGGATCGTTGGAGTAAAACCAATGCAATATAAAAATTAATCTGATAATACATAAATCATAATTTATTTCCTTAAAGCTAAAAGTAAAAATAGCGACTCATTTATTTGAATCAATTTGAATAAAAAAGTAAACAATTCTTTAAAAAACTTTTTGGTGATCAAAGTCAGAGAATAAATTTAATTCAAAAATGTAATTACAAAGAAACTTATTTATTTGTATAAAATTCATAAGAATCCTTAAAATTTTTAAAGAGTTTGATATGCTTAAACTGAAGGGATGGTGGAGGATAGGGGTATTGGATGGTAAACATATCCTAATCCAACTTGTTAATGATGAGGATTATACCATGCTTTTTGCGAAACATTTTCTAAGAATTAAAATTAGATTTATGAAATTCCAGAAGTGGTATGTCAATTTTGATCAGAAGTTAGAACTTCTAATATTACTGCTTTGGATCCGTTTTCCGGGTTTAAAGCTGAATCTATTTAATCATGAGTTTTTATTTTCTCTCGCTGCTGCATATGGGAAACCATTAAAAATGGATAGTGATACCTTTTATCTAACACGACCCTATGAGGTTCAGGTCTTTATGGAACGAGATATACTCAGCCCTTTTGTGATGAGATTTGGATCGGGTCTCAACACCAGGGCTAGTGGCAACTGGGTGAAATCAAACGACATTCCTCTTATTGTACACATTGCTTTATGTATGGTAACCACATATCTAGTTGTTTTTGCTTCAATCCTCAACTTAAAAACTCGAACGGTTTAAATGTTTCCTCTTGTAACACTAATACAGTGACTCTTAATCCACTTGTTACCAATGATCAAGTTCAGGAACAAGATAATGCAAGGATTAGGTAGATCAATGACCCTAATATTGAGCTTGCTCCTAAGGCTCCATCTAATAATGAAAATACACAGGAGCAACCTCCCTCCATTAATGGAGAAGGCCCCATCCAATTGCAATCCCTATCTCAAACACTATCTCTGGAATTTAATGATAATATTGATCCTACTAATGATCCAAATGATGAAACTTATTCTGATAATGCGCCACTTCAATTAGCTTCTAATAGTAATGTTCTTTCTACATCTTCTAATGTCAATGTTGGCAGGAACAACATGATTGAGAATTAAAGACAACTTCATGACAAAGGTACTCCTCCTTTGTTACCAAATGAAGCATCAAAAGACCCTCTTTAACTAGCTCAAACATCCTTAGTGGGGGAATGACAGATACAAAAACAAGCAAAAAAAGGGCCAAAAGGAAGAATGAACTCTCAAGTTTAAATGTTGGCAATATTATTCAGAAAGAAACCTACTACTTGGATGGGGAACAATTAGGAAACCATTCTATTTCTTCTAGATAGGCAGGCTTAAGACATAATGTTTAAAATTATGATATCGAATATTAGGAGAGTGGCGAACCCGTCCTCCCTTAATAGGGTCAAATATCTTTGTAGGGTACACAATATTTCTATTTTTTCCATTTTGGAGCCTTTGGAGCATGTTAACAAGGGTAGAATTTTACAGTGCTTCAAAAGCTTTCAATCTTATTGCAACAAGAACAACAAGATTTGGGTTTTCTTGAAACAAAATGTTACGTTATCTATTATGGATGATAATGAGCAATCCGTTCTCACTCATTTCTGAATGGATTCGTTTCATGGTTGGGGCACATTTGTTTATGCTAACTATCTTATAACGGACAAATTTTTACTTTGGCAGAAACTCGAGATTCTGGGTGCTTCCATCTCTGAAAATTTGTTTATTGGAGGGGACTTCAATATGATCATGAAGCCTTCTGAGAAAAAGGTAGGGGAAGATGTGACCTAACTCTTACTAATAGGTTTTCCAATTCTATAATTGCTGCTGGGTTAATTGATTTGGGCTACTTTCGATCCTCATACACTTGGAGGAGAGGTTTTCTCCAACAACGGCTTGATCATTTCCTTGCAAACTTGATTTTTCTTAATTATTTCACCATCTCTAAAGTTCAACACCTAAGCTATACCTCTTCTGATCATAATCCTATTTTCTTTACTTTTCTTTTATTAATAAACCTAGCTTCTCCAAATTTAAATTTCTTATTTTTTGGACATCTCATGTTACTTTTCTTAGCATTGTGAAACAGGTTCGAAATTATGTCAGAGCTGGCTCATCCTGGTATATCCTTTGGCAACTACATAAAAAACTTTTCATCTTCGAAAATGGAACCACCAAATTTTTGGTAATGTGCATACTAAAGTTCTAAAAGCTTAAAAATCTATTGATCTTTTGGAATCTCAGATAATTTGTTCCCCTAAGATGGTGAATATTACAGCTCAAGCACACTTGACCTTACTTGAAGCCATTAACTTGGAGGAAGGTCTTCTGCAAGGAAAAGCAAATGATCTTCATTTCATAGCAGGGGATAGAAATAAAAATTATTTCCATGCCTCCTTAAAACATTGGCGGAATATAAACTGCATCCTGGAAATAAAAAATGCTGAAGGTCAACTTTAACAAACTTGGATGAGATTGGTGATAGTGTTGTGCTTTATTTTATAAATATGCTTCAGCAAAATCCTATTACCACTACAGTTGACAGTCAGGCCTTTACGGATGAGTTTGATTATGTTAATAACCTATATCTTGCCCATGTTCCAGATGAAGAAGAAATTATTTCTGCTTTCAAGTCCATAAGCTCCAATAAGTCTCTTGGTCCTGATGGATACTTGATAGACTGAAAATATATGCATTTTTAGACCAATATTTTATACTTATTTTAGGTGATATTGCACCTTAATGGAAGGTAATTTGATGTTTTCTTGGAGGTTGTTGATTTTTAGGGCTTAAGCAAAAAAGGAAGGAAAAAAGGATAGAATTTGGAGTCAAAATGACGTTTTTGAAGAAGTAATCAACACTGACCACGCCAAGGGCAGCACCGATGGCCCAAAACAACATAACAGCTGAAATTTTTACTCAGTGCCAATGGCGCCAGAACTAGCGCCGACGGCGCCAAAGGCGGTTCAGCCCTGTTTCTAGAAGGTTTAATGTATTTGGATGATTTTTTAAGAGTTTTTAGAGATACCTCTTGGAGAACCGACCTAGGGTTTTATATATGGCCGAAATTCTTCAGTAAGTGACTCCTTTTTACTCCAAGACATTCCACCACACTCTATTTTTATCATTTTTCATAATCCATCTTCATTCCACCACCATATTGGAGTCCATTAGTGATTTTTATTTTATAGTTTAGAGTCTGTGTGGTGAGATTTAGTGTGAAACTTTCTATAAGAGTGTTAAAGAAGGAGAAAAGTGAGAGATATCTTCTTTATGCATTTCTAAGAAAAGGCTATAAGGGATTTGCTTTGAGAAAGTGTTTCAGATAAGTTTTGTTTGTTTATTAGTTTTGTATGAACTTTCTTTTATATATGAACTTTTTTTTTGTTGGGTCTTTCTTATGAAGTCTAATTAGTTCACTCTATCTTTCTCTCTACTCTGAGATATGGTGAAATGAAGATATAATATGATGTGTCAATATTAAAATATAAAAAAAATTGTGATGATTTTTTAACTCCAAACTTAATTTACATTTTGATCTAACAAATTAAATTATTTAAATATGTTGTGAAACTTATGATCTGGGAAATGGAGTATGAGTTCTACAATAGAGTGAAGATCACATTTAATTTCATGGAGGAGAAATTCATTCATGTAAGTAAGTGGAAATAAATAGGCAAATATTCTTTGTTGGGTGTAGAATTGTAGAATCTTTAGGGTGACAGAATAAAATCCCTAATTTAGTCTTAGTGTTTAAAAACTAAAGCGAGAGTTAGCCTTCAGGAGAAGGTAAGTGGAAGCTTGAGAGTGGGAGCCGGTATCCTCCTAGCCTAGCCAAAGATTCAGAGACTAAAATTGGGATTAGCAAATGATTTTCTATGCACTATATCAGAGTAGAGAATTATAATTGCTACTATTTGGCACAATTTATATTTTAAACATTTATCTCATCTCATTTCACCAGAACCTCATTGTAGTGGGAATGGAGCTTTTTCACATAAGAAATCTTCATTACATAAACATAGTTAGTAGATTAGTATTTATTTTTTAAACTTTACATTTCTATTTTGTTAATAGTTAAGTACTTTAGTTTTGATAACATCTCAACATTCCAAATTAGTGACAGTGATTTCGTTTTATTTTCTGTAAATTTTCTAGTAAAACTTATATTTGCCAATTTACACCTTCCGTGTGGGATCAATATTTGGGGCTTAAATAGAAAGTCCTTTATTACTTTATAACAATACATATACTTGCATATAATTCCATTATTAACTGCATATAATTATATATATATTTTTTACACAACTTACTTTTCAAACAAGGATCAAGTTTTTGGCACTATAGTGGTGTCATCTTCATAAATCCTTACATATAAAAAAATCGGGATCAGGTTTTTAATGCCGTTGTCAGGAAGGTAACTGTTAAATTTAGATAAATTAAATAGCTTTGATAAATGAGGAAAGTTAGAGATAATATGTATACTATAAAAATATGTAAAAATAAAAAAATACATATAAAAAAAATTAAAAATCATAAAAGAAATTTAGTTAAGAGTATTTTTTTAAAAAAATCAAAAATCTAAAGAGAATTTTACTTTGCTTACTATATTTGTTTATGCGAAATATTGAAACTGAAGACTTAGTACCTTACGATTCAGAGTTAGAACATACTATTATAAAAATTCAAAACAACAAATAGAAATTAAAAATTTAAAAGAAATGGCAAATAACTTAGAAAATCCAATAAATGAGAATTGACAAAGAACTTTAAAAGATTATGTGAATCCGACATCAGATAAACTTTACTTGACCATTCAAAATTCTGATGTTGCTGCGAATTCATTTGAGCTTAAACTTGTTATTATCCAAATGGTGCAAAATAATCAGTTTGGAGGATCACACTGAAGATCCTAACTTACATCTTGCTAGTTTTCTTAAAATTTGTGCTACATTTAAATATGATAGAGTGGCTAATGATGCTGTTAGGCTTAGACTTTTCCTTTTTCATTAAAGGATAAAGCCAAGGATTTGTTAAATTCATTAACACCCAGATCTATTAGAACTTGGGGAGAACTATCACAAAAATTCTTGGCTAAATATTTTCTACCTTCGAAAATCACTAAGCTTAGAAATGATATTACATCTTTTTGTCAGTTTGTAGGGGAATCATTATATGAAGCCTGAGAAAGAATTAAAGAGCTTCTTAAAAAATGTCCACACCATGCTTTGCCAGATTGGTTAATAATTCAAAACTTTTACAATGGATTAGTAGGATCACTAAGATCTATTATAGATGCTACTGCGGGTAGATCATTAATGTCAAAACCTTTTGATGAAGCAAATACTTTAATTCAAGAAATTACTATTAGTAATTTTTAGTGGCCCTCTGAAACGGCTAAATCCTAAGAGATTAGCCAATATTCATGATTCTGATGCAATGTCTATTTTGGCATTTCAATTTGCTGCTATTTCTAAAATAATTGATCAAATAGGAGTGAACTATTCTCAAATGCCCCTAATAATAGAAGAAAATTCACTAGGACAGATTTTTGATACTCAACCATCTTATGAAACTTTAAACACTATAAATAATCAAAATAACAATCCCTATTCTAACTATTTTAACCCTGAATGGAAAAATCACCATAATTTTAGCTGGAATAATTATAACAATCTGGTGAATCCATCCAAAAATCTGAATACTCAAGGAAATCTTAATTTTCAACCTTATTTTCATCCAGGATTTAACTCCAATCCTAACCCATAAGTTAAGGAAAAGAAGTTCGTGATGGAAGAAGTGATGTTGAATATGGGAAATCAAATACAAAATCAAGGGGCTGCTATTAGAAATACAAAAAATCAATTAGAACATATTGTTACTGCACTTAGTAACAGACCTTTTGTAACTCTTCTGAGTACTGTGGAAGTTAATCCAAAAGATCAAAATAAAGAGCTTATTAAAGCTACTCAATTACGAAGTGAAAAAGAAGTTGAAACAAGTATCCAAAGAGAAACTGAAGTTGATGAAGAGAAGGAAGAAATGGAAAATGATCAACATGAAAATAAACAAACACAGGTTCCTTTAGAAAAACCATTACCTCCATTTCTTCAAAGACTAAAGTAGAAAAAGAAAGATAAACAATTTACAAAATTTTTGAAAATTCTTAAGAAATTAATGATAAATATTCCTTTTGTTGAAGTTTTGCAACAAATTCCAAGTTATGTGAAATTTATGAAGGATGTACTAAATAAGAAAAGGAAGTTTACAGATCATGAGACCGTTGCACTCAGTAAAGAGTGTAGTGCCATTATTTAGAAAAAGCTTCCTAAAAAATTAAAAGATCTTGGTAGTTTTACTATAACTTTTGCAATTGGTGAAAAGTTTTATGGAAAAGCTTTGTGTGATTTAGGTGCGAGTATCAATCTTATGCCCTTATCAATCTTTAAAATTTTAGATTTGGGAGAAATTTCCCCTACTATTGTAACTCTTTAGTTAACAGATCGATCAATAATTTATCCAAAAAGAGTTATAGAGGAAGTACTAGTAAAAGTGGATAAATTTATTTTCCTTATAGACTATGTAGGAAGATAAAGAGATTCCTACTATTTTAAGGAGACCATTTCTTGCAACATGAAGAGCTGTAATAGATGTGCAAAAGTGAGAATTAATATTGAGAGTTAATGATCAAGAAGTAAAATTTAATATAGCAAAAGCTATGAAATATCGTATAATAGAAAAAGATGATGAATTCTTAGGATGGAAATAGCTGATTATCTGAGTAATGAACAATTTTAAGAATGAGTGTGAAGATAAATTAAAGCAAGGAGAAATTTTTTAGAATGAAGATGAAATAAAAGGAGAAGATTTGGATTATGTTCAGGGTAAACTTGAAACATTAAACTTGTTGGAAAACGATAGTAAAAATCTTATTCCTTCAGTTATTAAACCACCTGATCTTGAATTAAAGATATTACCTGCCCATTTAAAGTATGTATTTTTAAGAGAGTCATCTACATTACCTAATATTATATCTTGTTAGTTAACTAAAATTCAAGAACAAAAGTTGATAGAAAAGCTGAATAAGTATAAAAAGGATTTTGGATGGACATTAGTAGATGTTAAAGGAATTTGTCCTTCAATTTTTATGCATAGAATTTTATTAGATGAACAATATTAACCTAAAGCTGATCCTCAGAGAAGATTAGACCCAATAATGAAAGAAGTTGTTAAAAAAGAGATTTTAAAATGGTTAGATGGTGAAATTATATATCCTATTTCAAATAGTGCTTGGGTAAACCTAATTCACTGTGTTCCAAAGAAAGGAGTGACTGTTGAAGAAAATGAGAAAAATGAATTAATACCAATAAGACAAGTTACTGGTTGGCGAATATGTATTGACTATAGAAAATCAAAGATGACCACAAGAAAAGTTCACTTTCCTGTACCCATTCTAAACCAAATGTTAGATAGATTGGTTGGGAATAAATATTATTGCTTTTTAGATTGATATACCGATTATCATCAAATTCTAATTACCCTAGAGGATAAAGAGAAAACAACATTTACAAGCCCAAATCAAACATTTGCTTTTTGTAGAATGTCTTTTGGATTATGCAATGCACCTGCAACATTTCAAAGATGCATGATGTCAATTTTTAGCAATTTTATAGAACATGGAATGGAAGTGTTAATGGATGATTTTTCTATATTTGGGACTTTGTTTGAGTTATGTCTTAATACTTTAGAAAAAGTTCTGGAAGTATGTGAAAAAGTCAACCTAGTATTAAATTTGGAAAAATGTCATTTTATGGTTGCAGGAGGTATTGTGCTTGGGCATAAAATTTCTAAAAAGGCATGGAGGTAGATCATGTAAAAGTCCAAGTTATAGAAAAATTACCATCACCTACTAATATTACAAGGGTGAGAAGTTTTCTAGGACATGCTGGTTTTTATAGGCGCTGCATAAAATTTTTTTCAAAAATAACTAAGCCACTATGCCAACTTTTAGAAAAAAGATAAGAAATTTGATTTTGATGAGGAATGCATAAAATCATTTGAATTATTAGAGAAAAAGTTAGTCACTAAACCTATAATAGTACCACCTGACTGGGAAAAGCCATTTGAAATAATGTGCGATGCTAGTGATTATTCTATTGGGGTTGTATTAGGACAAAGGCATGCCAAAGTTTTTAAAGTTATATATTATGCTAGTAAGACTCTAAGTGGTGCTCAAATTAATCATACTACTACTGAAATAGAGTTATTGACTATTTTTTATGCCTTTAATAAATTTAGACCTTATTTAATTAGAACTAAATGTATAGTGCACACACTCATTCTGCTATTAAATACTTAATGCAAAAGAAGGATGCTAAACCAAGATTAATTAGATGGATACTTTTATTGCAAGAGTTTGATATTACTTTGATTGATAGAAAGGGAAATAATAATCAAATAGCTGATCATTTGTCAAGGATAGAAATAGAAATATTAACTATTTTTACAAATGAAATTTTATAAAATTTCTCTGATGAACAGCTATATAGCATTGATGAAATGGATGTACCGTGGTATGCTAATATAGCGAGTTATATTGTAAGTGATATTTTACCACCTGATATGAAAAATCTACAATTAAAAAAAGTTATATATGATTCAAAATAATTATTTTGGGATGGCCTATATGCGTATAAACAATAAATTAAAGAAATTTATATATGATTCAAATTTCTATTTTTGGGATGACCCATATTTATATAAATAATGTAAAGATTCTTATTATTAGAAGGTGTGTGTCTTATGAAGAAACTCAACAGATAATTGAAAGATGTCATGATTCTGAATTTGGAGGACATTTTGGAACAAATAGAATTGCATATATGATTTTGAAAGCTTAATTTTATTGGCCTACTATTTTTAAAGATGTAAATGAATATATTAAAATGTGGGATAGATGTCAACGATTAGGAAATATTTCTAGAAGAAATGAAATGCCTCTAAATTACACATTTGAAGTTGAAATTTTTTATGTGTGGGGATTAGATTTTATGGGACCATTTATGCCTTCATTTGGAAACTTATATATATTACTTGCTGTTGATTATATGTCCAAATGAATTGAAGCTATTGTTGTACCCAGATGTGATGCTAAGAGTGTTTCTAAATTTTTAATTAAAATTTTTTTTACGAGATATGAAATGCCGAGAGTAATTATTACTGATGGAGAATGTCATTTTAAGAATAAGAGAATCAAAAAATTAATTATGAAATATGATATTATGCATATATTCTCTACTGCTTATTATCCTCAAACTAACGGTCTAGCAGAGATATCAAATCGTGAAATTAAAATGTATTTTAGAAAAAGCTATAAATCCTTATAGAAAAAGCTATAAATCCTTATAAATTGGATTGGTCTGCTAGACTAGATACTACATTATGGGCATGTAGAACTGCTTATAAGACTCCTATAGGAATGTCCCCATATAGACTGATATTTCGAAAAACATGTCACTTACATGTAGAATTAGAGCATAAAGCATTTTTACAAACTTATTTTTGGAAAAACATGTCACTTACTAGTAGAATTGGAGCATAAAGCATTTTGTGTATTAAAAAATTTAATTTTAATCTAAAAGATGCTGGTGAGAAAAGATTATTGCAACTCAATGAACTTGAGGAAATAAGAAATAAAGCATATGATAATGCAAAAATCTATATAGAAAAAAAAATGAAAATATGGCATGATTGGATAATTATTCAAAAGAAATTTGATCCTGGACAAGAAGTTCTATTATATAATACAAGATTGAGATTGTTTCCAGGAAAACTGAAATCGAGATGGTTAGGACCATTTAAAGTGATTAAAGTCTATCATTATGGAATTGTTGTTATTAAAGATCCTAACACTGGAAAGGTGTTTAAAGTTAATGGGCATCATCTGAAACATTATTATGAAGGGCACATACCTCAATTTAAAGATGTTTTAATGTTAAGTCAACCAAACTACACAAATGGTGTGTCAGGCTGACGACGTTAAATCAAGTGCTTTATGGGAGGCAACCCACACATATATGTCTATGTAATACTATTTTATTTTGATAAGTATCTTATATATTATGAGAAAATAATCCTACACAATTTCATTTATTATAAATTAAGTTAAATATTGGTATTAGAGAAAAAGTTGGAATTAAATTGAACAAAAAATGAAAGTGGCAAAATTTTGGCCATTGGCACCGACGGCGCCCAAGAAAACGGACCTCAGTGCCGGTAGTGCCAATCAGGAGCATCGACGGCTGCTAGAGTGTTTTGACGGTTCAGATGACTTTTTGCGGACTTTGGCGGGATTTCACTCCATAATAACCATCAGGAGGTGTTTTTAAAGTCCTAAAAACTTCGTAGGATGCCTAGAAACTTCATATTTTTGGATTACATGGCTTCTAATTCTAGAAATACATCAAGGTATGGAGTTTTCAATAGAAGAAAGTTTATTAGTTTCAACGTGCAGAGATTATACGATAAAGTTAGTATGAAGAAGTGATTGATCAAGGAAAGAGGATATGTTAATCATGGATTGATCAATGCAAGTGCTCTAGTTGACAAGAACATTTTGCAAAGGACATCAGAAGTTCTGTGTTACACTATCGCTGCAGTTATTATGCATGTAGTGAAGGAGTTTTATGCAAATTTACATGGAATTACCTAAGGAGTTGTCTTTGTACGAGGTAAGGCTGCATTATTTACTCCTATAAGGATTAATGAATTGTATATGATAGAAAATGTTCCAATCTGTCATTATAGAAATTTCATTCCTACGCAAGATTTGATGAAAGATGTTTATAATTTTCTGAAGGATGAAAGTGATATGTGGGAAATATGAGATGAAGGATATATTAATTTTTTTACTTCAACACTTAATCTAATTTCAAAGTAGGGACATTTCCTTATTTGTGCAAAATTACTCCCTACTATGAAGATTAGTAGAGTCACCAAGGAAAGTGATATTTTAAACTATTGTATTCAAATGGAAAAACCTATTGATACTGGATCAGTCATATTTAAATTTGTTATGGGTATTATTAGGAATGGGCCAATTTATGGACTTGGACATCCTTCTACCATTTTTCTGATTTGCAGTCAATCCCTAGTGCCATAAGAAAGTTGGGAAAAAGTTTTACTACCATGGGAGCCCATGATCCCTACTGATGATCAATATGTTGGTAATGGAAATGAAGAAATAAATGCTGTTATGGATCATTCTTCACATGCTTCAACTCCATTAATACCACCAACAATACGAAGTTTGTTTGCTTTGGAGAAGAAATTGAATAAAATTGAAAGGGAACTTCAGAGTATTGTGAATGCAATGGGAGATCTCAAGTACCTTTTTTATCATCTTGATTGGAAGATGAAAAAAAATTTGATCATAATGGAACTTTTGAAGCAGGATTAGTTTAGATGTTTAAAAAAATGGGTGGATCAAAGAAAATTTGACATATCAATTCCCATACCAATCCATCTACAACCTATATGTTCATTACCAATCCGTGGGAGATATTAGAGGAGGTGAAAGCACTGAAGATGAAGCAGAATGACTGAAGACTTTGAATACTCTACTTGCTTAAGAATAATTATGAATTTGATGTAATTGTGTGGATTTGATTTGATTTGGTTTGGTTTGTTATTGCTTTAGAATTCTGAACTTTGATTATGTGTATAGTTTTGTATCAGTGTTTAGTGTTGTGGCTTGATTTCGACGCTGATTTATAATTAGTTTGCTTAATAGGTGTGAATGTGTGATTTGTGAAATGTGTTTGTAAAAAGTGTGTTTTCATACATAAAAAATTGTTTGTTGTTGTTGATGAAAATGTTTGTTTGTTAATGTTTATTTGTGAATTATTGTTAGATAAAAAATTGTGTTTAAAATACTAAAAAATCATTGGATTAAATTAAAAGGAAATTGAAAATTTGAAAAAATCAAAATAGTGAATCTTGGGATTTCAGTTCTGACGGCGCCTTCGACCCGAGAACAGTAATAACCTCTTTAATTCATGATTTTCACCACAAAGTAAACTTCAACCTTCGGTTTTCACACTTATGGCTTGATTTTGGGCATATTTGAGGCAAAGGAACTTTGTATTTCATTTTCTCTAGGTAAGAGCTACACTTTAAATTAAAATTTTTTATTTTTCACTAAAGACTTTTATCACATTGCTTAGATCCGAAAGTTTTGTTTTTTTTTGGAGAGATTTTAAGAAAATGCTAAAAAGAAATTGAAAATTTGAAAAAATCAAAATAGTGAATTTTGGGATTTCAGCTCTGACGTCGCCTTCGACCCGAGAGCAGTAATAACTTCTTTAATTCACGATTTTCACCGCAAAGTCACCTTCAACCTTCGGTTTCCACACTTAGGGCTTGATTTTGGGTAGATTTGAAGCAAAAAAACTTCGTATTTCATTTTCTCTAGGTAAGAGCTACACTTTAAAAAAAAAAATTTTTAATTCACCAAAGATTTTTCTCACAATGCCTAGATACAAAAGTTTTGTTTTTTCTGTGAGAGATTTTTAGAAAATGCTTGGGTAAAAAAATTTTACTTAGTGGATTTAAGTTTAAAGTGCTTTACATTCTGATCTTTGAAATTTTGGAATTTATTCGGATTTTTATCAAATTTCTCTAGATTTTCTATGGCACCTAGATCAAGCAAAAGAAAGATAGAATATGACAAGCAAAAGTTTGTTAACTTTAAAGCTAGTGCTCGATTTCATAGTCTTCGAGAAAAGAAGAAAGTGATTCCAGATCGAGGTTTCAAAAATATGGGATGAGAAGTTGAATGATTGATTATCGCTCAGCAGTGGGAAAACTTTTGTTATTTTTCTGCCGATGCGGTAACAGAGATAGTTATGGAATTTTATGCTAACTTTCTAGAAGCTTCTGATGATTTTGTTTTTGTTCAAGGGAAAAGGGTGCAGTTTACTCCAAGAAAAATAATTGAGTTTTATCAATTAGAAGATGTTTATAGATGCCGGTATCATTCATTCTCTAACACAAATGAGGCCATAGATGAGGTTATTTCTTTTCTGACTAGTGAGTAAAGAATGGAGTTAAAGTCAACTTTACCCTTTCTATGTTAAATGTAGTATCTAAGGCCTACTATTATTTTATTTCTGGGAGGATGATTCCAACAAACCATCATAGTGAAGTGACCAAGGATAGAGCAATCCTGAACTACTGTATTCAACAAGTGATGGATATAAATGTAGGCTCTATCATTTATATGAACACTCAATCTATCGCTCTGGGAGAGACCACTGATGGATTGGCACACCCTGCTTTCATTTATACACTTTGTGAGCATGTAAGAGTTGATTTTAGACATGATGAGGAGAGGATTGAGCCTCAAAAACTGAAAGGCCTACAAACATTAAGACTTATGAGTCATTTGTCGATTGGAGATCTGGAAGTAAGGCTAGGGATATTCCTTCTACTTCTAGTACCCGTACTTTTAGTGAGCCTACTTCAAGTGACCCCAATAACAGGGAGCTATTGGACCAAATGGTGATTTAGTAGAGAGATATTTTGAGGATAGATGATAGGATGCAAAACATGGAGGCCATAAATGCTCATACTGAAGATTTGATTCTCTAGAAGTTTGAATATGATCCTGCTTATGATGATGCTTTAGTGAAATACCTAAGGGGTGATCATACAGTTCAGTTTCCTATTCACCATGTTTATACTCCATATCAGCTGCAGAAGTAAGATGTTAATGATGAAGAAGATTATGAGTTGTGATCTTTGATCCCAATTTGTTTAATGTAAGGATTTATGAAGTTGACACCACTACAACGCCAAAAACTTGATCCTTGTATGAAAAGTAAGTTGAGTAAAATATATATAATTGTGTGTAATTAATAATGAGATTCTGTGCAAGTATACGTCTCGTTATCAAGTAATAATATACTTTCTATTTAAACCCCAAATATTGATCCCACGGCGAAGGTGTAAATTAACAATGATAAATTTTATCAGGAAACTTACGAAAAATCAAAAGAAATCACTGTCACTAATTTCTAATATTGAAATATTAACCAAACTAAATTACTTAACTATTAGCAAAACATAAATATAAATTTTTAGTAATCACTACTAATCTACTAACTATGTTTATGTAATGAAGGTTTCTTATGTAAAAAACATCCTTCCCACTACAATAAAATTCTGGTGAAATGAGATGAGATAAGAGTTTATAATATGTATTGTGCCAAATAGGAGCAATTTTAATTCCTTACCCTGATACAGTGCAAAGAAATCATTGGTTAAACTTAAGTTTAGTCCCTAAATCCGTAGCTAGGCTAGGAGGATACCGGCTCCCACTCCAGTGATCCCACTTCCCTTCACCTGAAGGCTAACTCTCGCTTTATTTTTTAAACACTAAGACCAAATTAGGGATTTTAGTTTGTCACCCTAATGATTTTGCAATTCTACACCCAAAAAAAAAATATTTCCCTATTTATGTGCACTTAGATTCATGAATGAATTTCTCCTTCATTAAAATCAAATGTGATCCTCACTCTGTTGTAGAACGCATACTCCATTTACCGGATCATATGTTTCACAACATATTTTAACAAATCAATTATCCAAATTGACAAGTAAATTAAGTTCGGAGTTGAAAAATCATCACAATTTATTTTATATTTTAATTATGGTACATTCATGTTATCTCTTCATTTCTCCAGATCTCAGAGTAGGGGAAAAGATAGAGGAAACTACTCAAACTTCATGAGAAAGATACGATAAAACCTAAATTTCATATATAAAAGAATGTTCATAAAACTCTACATAAAAAAAACAAACTTATCTGGAACTCTTTCTCAAAGCAACTCCTTTGTAGCCATTCCTTAGAAATGCAAGAAGAAGAACTCTCTTACTTTTCTCCTTCTCCAACACTCTTACAGAATGTTTCACACAAATTATCACCACAAAAACTCTAAACTGTGAAAGAAAAATTATTAATTGACTCCAATATGTGGTGGAATGAAGATGGATTATGAAAATGTAGCGTGGTGGAATGTTGTAGAGGGAGAAATGAACATAAAGGAGCCCCTTTCTGATGAAATTTGGCCCCAAATAAAGCCCAAGGTCGGGTCTCCAAGAGGTGCCTCTAAATACTCTTCAAAAATCATCCAAAAAAATCAAACCTTTAGAAAAAGAGTCTAAACCGCCATTGATACTGTCGGCGCTAAGTAAAAATCCTTCAGCCTTCGGTTGTTCTGCGCCGTCGGCGCTGACCTTGGTACTGCTGGTGCTGAGTATTTCCTCAAAAACGTCATTTTGACTGCAAATTTTATCCTTTTTTCTTTAAGCCCTAAAAATCAACAAACTGCAAGAGAACATCAAAATTCCTTCCATTAAAGTGTAATATCACCAAAAATATGTATAAAATATGGGTTTAAAAATGCATATATTTTCAGTGTACCAAAATCCCCCACACTTACATGTTACTTGTCCTCAAGTAACTTCTCTACTACATAAAAATATGACTTATGGTAAAGAATTTAACTTTTTGACTTCCATATTTTGGTTCTCTAAATATAATAGTTTTACTTAAGAAAAATTCAAAACAACTCTAGTTAGTACTAAAGGGGTAAGGATATTCAGTAATTAAGTCTAAGGTTTATGATCTTCTACTCTTTTCAAGTAAAATTGCAATTTGTAATTTTAAAGTCACTTTGGAAATTCATATGAAAAAGAACTTCATAACACTTTATCAATAATTAAGTTAATATTCAAATCAAAAGTTTAGAAAAGATAGTCATATTCTCCTTTAGAAAATATCTTATTGTTGACGTCACTTTTGAGTGAGGGTTTTGGGTCTTTCCTTTAGTGACTAGGATCTAGTCTTAAAGCTTTCCTAATGACTATCTTAGCATCTTAGAAATGGTACCCACCTTCTCCTTAAATATTTCAACCAAATCACTATCCTCTATGTTGGTTATATATGTGATCAATAATCTTTAATACAAAGAGTAGAGATTACATAAGGGAACCGTGATGAGAAGTCCTATAGGACCTTTAGATCTCAGGAAAGCCTTGCACTGCTCTACACCTTTTTTGGACTTCAATACATTGCATCATAATTCATCTTCATGATCATCGTAAACATTGCATTTTCATATCATATTGTTGCAATCATTACACCCATGAGGCTGACAAAAATTATTTGAACCCAGTTTCCCCTAAAATACACCACTTGAATATTTCAATTCTTCAAAATTCCCGAAAACTGCCATTAAATCACAAAATCCATTTCAGACCATTTAATGTTATCATTTAAATCATTTAAAACCCAAAAATTGCAAAAATACCCATTTTTCCAAAAATTACCAAAATACCCCTAGACCCACAAAATACCTAATTTCCTAAAACTTTCTAGAGTCACCAATAAATCCTAAAAATCACACCAAATCATTCATTATGTCTTCTTGAGAGTTTTGATTGTAATATTGCCATACATTCAGACAATTTTTTCACACCCGACACCAAAATAACGAATACTTAAAAAAAGTTTCGGGGATTATAAAACCTTCCACATTGACTGAAAATGACCCCGAACACTGTCGTTTGACTCCAAATTTCTTCCTTAACCACTCCGAGCCTTTAACTCAACCTTTTGACCACTTTGGTCAAAGTTGACCAAAATTACCAAAACGCCACTCATGGACCAAAAATTCTCAAATCCTCCAAAATCATCTCAAACACCCCTAAAATCATTTTTTGACCATCCATGGGTCGAATTTGACTAAATTCACTCACTTTGACCAAAATTGTCTAATTGAGCTCCGTGACCAATCAAATACCTCAATTTCAAATTCAACATGTCTAGATCAATTTTCAAATGAATTCAAATCAACTTAATTGGCACATGATCAATTTCCAAAACGATTGATCGCGAACCAAAAATTCGACGGAATTTAAATTTGACACATTTTTTACCCGATTGAAAAAAAAAGTGTTCAGAACGACCCCAGATGACGAAACGGATCAGGCGAGTGCGTCTGAATCATCAATTTTTCCNTGTGTGTGTGTGTGTGTGTGTGTGTGTGTGTGTGTGTGTGTGTAAAGGTATCTGCTGTTTCCGCATGGGTCACTCACGTATGCTATATAACTCTCTCTCACATAAATGTATACTCACGCATGCTTAATCCATTGCCTACAAGCTACAAGAGTTATGAAAATAAAAAAAAAAATTAAAAAAGAAAATCTATCTCCCTCTCTCTCTCTTCCACTCTCTCTCTATCTCTCTCTCTCTCTTCTATATAAGAACAGTCCACTACATCACCTCCTCCCACTCCATTCGTTTATCTACACAGAGCAACAGCTCCTCCACCCCTTCTTTCGGCGGAAACCGACGACGTCGCTGGAAAAGTTGAAACCGAGCTAAATTTTGGCGAACCTCTGACTCGACGCCAAAATCACATCAAAAAGATGTCACGAGGAGTTGGTTAAGCTCTATAAGGTCTACTTATTCAAACCTAATTGAGGAAAAATGTCTTAGGCTCAGGTATATCTATTAAATTGAAATGACAATCACGAACTTCCCTCCCTTGCAGATCAAAAAATAGATCACATAACACTTAAGTATCCATATATATGTGACCTACTCTTCGAACTGAACAAAATGAGCCCAAGAACATGAAATTTAGTTGAGAATCGCCGGAGAACGGACTCCGGGAAGTTTCGGCCGTCGGTTCTCCTCCATGAGTGGGTCATGAGTTCTGCTTCGTGGTGTCGCATGAGGAAAGAATAAAGAGGTAAATTTATTTATCATTATTATTTTATTAAAAAAAATTATAATTAAACTTCAAAATTACATAACTTTTTATAGAAAAATAAAAAAAAACGAAAGATGTTATGAACTTAGAAAAATGAGAAAAATGTTTGGAAACTAAAATCATAATTTTTCATCAAGTCATTATTTTTAAATGAATTTTTGAAGTTCTAGAGTATTTAAATTATAAAAGCTATAATATAAAAGAGAAAAATATGAAATTTAGCAGAGATATTAAATGGCCTTGGAGAAAGCTTCTCTTATTTTTCCAAGACATTTTAGTTTCTCAGTATATTTAATTTTTGAACGAAACGTCATATTTATGTAAACTAAAAATTAGAAAAATTAGAAAAATTATAAAACTCTCTCTGATTGAAATTTTGACCGTTAACAGAGGTTTAAAAATTTTAAAATCATGTTTAAAATAACTTTTCTAATTAAATCACCTTAATTAGGGTTCATGTTTAATTTAGGCTAAGTTTGCCTAACCCAAGCTCAACCTAAGTTCAATCTAGTCAATTCTCTTTAGGTCTTGTTCAACCTGATTACAGACTTAGTCAACCAATATAAGGATTGAGTCAATCACTCATTAAGTCTACTTTTAGTCATTTAGGGCTTTAGGATAGCTAGTCTTTAGACCGAGACTAGCCTGGGAAGACTTAACCTTTAGCCGAGTCCAAATTGAATAGCTAGACCATTTTAAACTTGAAATTAAAGTCATCCTATTATTTAATTCACACTAAACTTCTTGGATTTTAGGGTTAGTCAACATGAACTTTAGTTTAGTTTAACCGACATATTAGGTTCATCCTAAACTAAACCTTAATCTTAGGTCAGCCTTAACCTAAACCTTAGGTTAGTTAACCCTAAACCAATAAGATTAGTTAACATAAACCCTAGGTTAGTTAACCCTAAACCAATAGGATTAGTTAGCCTAAACATTAGGTTAGTTAACCCTAAGCCAATATGATTAGTTAGCCTAAACTAATAGGATTAGTTAACCTAAACCCTTGGTTAGTTAACCCTAAACCAATAGGATTAGTTAGCCTAAACAGTAGGTTAGCTAACCCTAAACCAATAGGATTAGTTAGCTTAAACCTTAGGTTAGTTAACCCTAAACTAATAGGATTAGTTAATCAAAACCTTAGGTTAGTTAACCCTAAACCAATCGGATTATCTAAGCCTAAACTTAAGGTTAGTTAACCCTAAACTAATAAAATTAGCTAACCTAAACCCTAGATAAGTTAGCCCTAGAAAAATAGGATTAATTAACCTAAACCTTAGGTTAGTTAATTCTAAACTAATAGGATTAGTTAACCTAAACCTTAGGTTAGTTAACTATAAACCAATAGGATTAGTAATCCTAAACCATAGGTCATTTAACCCTAATCCAACCCTGACTTTTAGGATAAACAAACTTGAATCATAGCTTAACCTTAAGCTAAACCTATGCTAAACCTTATTTTAAGAACCTAACCCATAGGTTGAACATCGGAGAACCTTTTAGGTAAAACCTTAAGCCTAAGTTAAACCTAAACCTCTCAACTCGAACACCAATTAAGAAATAAAATAAAATACAATGGGAGGGGTAAAATTTACATAAAACACATTAAAACTTAAACTTAAACTAAAACAAATACAATAAGGCTTTAAAGCATGGCTTTGAGGTTATGTCAGCTTTGAAGTTGTTAACTTCACATAACTAATAACAAGTGAACAAAAATAACAAAAATAAAATACTTAAAATCCAACAACAAGATGTAAACAACCAAAAATATTTCAACCTTAAAATTGATGAAGTAATTCAAAAATTAATCAAATCTTAATCACAAAGATCATATAACGCAACTAAAACCCTCTTTTAGTTCTAGTTCATGAAGATTCCTTGGACGATGCATTCTGTGGATGTTGACAAGAATATTCCGGTCCTAGTGAGCAACCGCCTTTTGGACTAAGTAAGTTGGAGCATCTGGCGACCCAGGATGACGGAGCCATAGACATCTTGACTGGGTTACCACTAATTAAATAATTAAAATTTAATAAAAATTTGATAAAACATTGTTTCTTTATTTGCTCTTTATCAAACATAGAATGCATGTGTTAAAGACAAATAATGAAGAAATAAAAGTTGTTTAGATTAGGGATAACCTAGAAATCATAACAATGGGGAATTACTTAGTCTAAGTGAACTTAGCCTCCGCCTAGGTTTGAACTATACCTCCACTACCCTTTAATTAAGTCATTATAAAGTTGTGGAAACAAATAAAACTCTTAATAATAAGATTGGAGGACCTGAAGATTTCAAGATCTGAAGACATTTCATTCTGGAACTTGAAGCAGACTTCATGGGCAGTTTGTTCAAGATCTCTCTTTAGGTTAAATAAAAATCCTTAGGATTCCAAGGCTGCCTTTTATGACATAAACCTCTCTTTTTTTTAGGCTCCTGCATAGTCCCAATATGCAGCATGTCCTAACTTGTTTTAGGATTCTGAGGTAGTCACTCGACCTAAAGCCTCCTATCTTTCTAGGTTTTTTGCGTAAATCAACGTTACACAAACCTAAGCTCTAATTAATAAAACTAGCAAGAGTTAACTTAAGTTAAATATCATCCTAAATTGAGCTAAACATTAGATAGTTTGGGGGATTACCAAGAACCTACCCTGGATCTTTATTCTCCCCTGCTTTTCTTCCTTTGATTCATAAAATAAAATTTTTCATACTTGAACCAATCCTTATTGAAAACTTCACAATCATGTTCATTGAAACCCCTTTTTAACTCATGAAACCAAAAGATTCCTGATTTTTATCTAGAGTTTTCTTAAATGATACATTTACTTAACTTATAATTAACTATAGGGGTCTGCCCTTATAGGGAACTTAAGATAACCCAGATTTAAAGTAAACCCTATTTGACTCCCATATTGAATAGGGGAATCTGTCGGTCATCATGCAAAATTGCAGATCAAATGAAAGTCACTTATTTCTATAGTTTATTTAATTAAGCTTATTACCAAATAGTGTATTACCTTTCAGGGTGGTATATTACTTGTGATTAGCTTGATTATTCAAACTGTCTTCAAATTAAAATACCTAATTTCTAAACACTATATTACACTAAATTAAACCATACCCAGCCGCTTGACAAGCGACGAATTCTGGCGACTCTGCTGTGGACTAGTTCCTCTCTCCATTTTAGTCAGGAATAATTATTTTCATACATCGTTAATGTGTCAGTTTCCCTCTCGAACCATATTACCCTTCTTTTCCGTTGGTTTACTTTGTCCATTTCTTTCTTGGATGAGTACAACTAACTCTTTTAGATTCCAAAACTTTTGTTTAAACATCATAAACAAAGAGTCTAAGAATCCTTTGGGTTTTCATTTTTTTGTGGGGTCGGACCCCCTATAGGTGTGGTGGTGAATCATATTCACCAAAATGATATTTTATACCTTTCATTTCAGATTGGGTCTGAATATTACACTGCACTTCATCACTTTAGGGTTATTCTGATTTTTGTCAGATTAAACCCAATTCTTCGCACTTATTTTGCCAGTTCGTTTTTATACACAAATTATAATTTGAAATAAACTTTAATTCACTTTAATTATAAATTATGCCCAGTAAACACACATTCCTTACCACTTTTAGCAAAGAATTAGGCTGTTTCTGACATTCCAACCTTCAATTGACAGTGACAATGTCGACTCCAAAGTTGTTGTTTAGCTTTGCAAACAATTCATCCTACGACAAGGCTACTCTCAGCCAGGAATCCATGATCAAGTTTGGGTCCGGATTTGATGTAGTTAAGTTGTTTCTGGATAAAGTTCCACGTCTTGTCATTAAGAAAACTTCTTCTGAGTTGTTTAAGCCAACAATTTAATTTGATCTGAGCTCTCAACATGATTTCCCTCCCATCAAGAGGATGAAGTCTGCTCTGGCTCCCGTGCCTGTTCAACCAGTAGTTATGTTGTCTGTTAGGCCAGTTACCCAGTCCACTGCTGGACTCACAATTGCTGTGTCTGTTGTCATTTCTAATAAGGGAAAGAGAGTAATTCAAGAACTAGACTCTGAAATTTTTATTGCTCCATCTGTGTTTGAGGTTGGATCTAGTTCATGATCCATACCTCTAACATGGTCTCAAAGAAGGAATAGATCGAGAAAACTTTGTAAGGCAGCTAAAGATGAAGCTGCAAAGGTAACC
Source organism: Phalaenopsis hybrid cultivar (assembly GCA_002079205.1). Lineage (NCBI taxonomy): Eukaryota > Viridiplantae > Streptophyta > Magnoliopsida > Asparagales > Orchidaceae > Phalaenopsis > Phalaenopsis hybrid cultivar. The sequence goes on along the minus strand of JXCR01123476.1, from coordinate 47,312 downwards.
TCTGATGATAGATGTCTTTAGTTAGAAGAGGTAGAAGTGTTTGAAACCTCTCCCCTTTTTCAAGGGAGTATATTTCATCCACTTTCTGTTGCTCAAACTGAAGAAAGTCCCTACAGAATTGTTGTAGCACTTCCATTACTTCATAGACAGAGTATAATAAGCGAGAGAACATCCCCCCTGTCTCAAGTTTAATTGGTGATCTAAAAATCTAGCAAAGGAAGAACATTGCAGTGTGGCTGAATTAGTAAATAGGATGGGATCTATAATCTCATCAAAAATGAAAGCTGAAATTCTGAGACACCCGCAGAGATTTGAGAAATTTTGAAAGACATTTGTACCTCATGTATCTGCTAAACTCTGTTTAGGATCTCTAATTGACACAATTTTAGTTCTCGTTACCACTACTAAACCACTTATGAGCAGAATACCGGTCAAATCTCGGTTAGGTCCTAGAATTCAGCCCGTTTTAGTACAAAAGAAGTCTTTTATAGATTCTTATAGTAAGAAGGCTTCAACTACAATGTCTAGATTACTCGATGGGGAACATACCTCTTCCCACGATTCTAATGATTTCAATGGGACACTATGTCCTCATACATATCTAAGGAAAAAGGTTTGCATTCCCAAAGTCTCCAGATCAGTTTGTTTGGTAAGGATAGAGGATCGTTCTATAAGAGAGAAGGATGAGTCCAATAGCTCGACTGATGCCACTATATTTTCCCCAACTGTAAAGATAGAGTAAAAACAATTGTAGTAGACTCCACCAAATATCAAAGTAGCTGAAGAGAACTCAATCAAGGCTAAATTGGACAAGTTATAAACTGACTTGAGCCAGCTTACCAAAAAGCGAGAAATCAACCATGCCGATATGGATTCTGATGAAGAATTCATGGAAATCAATATGGTTGACACAAAAGCCCAAGCAGCCTCACGAGAAATTCAACCTTCTGATGAAGAGGACACTAGGATAGACTCTCATAGAGAAGTTCAGAACCAGGATGAACATATCATAGCTTGGAGAAAAGAATCAAAAAGGTGCTTGTTGTAATCATTGTAATGTCTGCAAGGTCTCTGACTCCAGCAGTTGTGGAGGTGCATCCACCAGACATAGTGCATATCAAGGATGACAGAAGAGATGCCACCTTTGCCAATAAAGAGGATGAGCCCAAAAGAAACTCCGTTCAGAGCTCGGTACTTGAAAAGGACATTAAACAATATGTGGACCAGCAGGTTAGAGAGGCCATAGCCCAGCCAAGAAAGGATCATTAGTTCCAAAGGGTAGACCCTACCCAGAGGAGTTCGATTCTGTCTCATATCTTAAGGGATTCGTGCCTCCCACCTTCAAAACTTTTGATGGAACAGAAAACCCAAGACAGCATATAGCACACTTCAGAGCCAATTGTTGCAACGTAAATGGGAACGACGCTTTTCTCATCAGACTATTTTTTAGCAGCTTATCGGAGATAGCCTTTGAGTGGTATGCTGATCTTTTTAATGGATTAGTAAAAACATTTACTAAGTTAGAAAGTTTATTCGTGCAAAGATTCGCTGGGACACAACATCAAGTGACTATAGGAGATCTCATCAAGGAGCAGCAGAGGCCCAATAAGACACTGGTGGATTATCTCTTAAGGTGGAGAAACCTAAGCATGAAATGCGAGCCACATATTTACGAAAACTATGCAATCGAAATAGTGCTTGAGAATATCCATGGAAAGATCTGTTTCATGCTAAAGAGACTTAACATTAAGTCTTTTGAGAAGCCCTCACCAAGGCTGTAAAGCTTTAGGAGGAGCATAAGCACTCAAATGAAAGTAAAGTAGATAGGGCCAGACCAACAAAGGTATATGACAAGAGAGTCGGGACGGTATCTGCAGTTGATAAAGGAAAGCAATCGATGAAAAGGGATGACCATCCGCAATGTTCCTATCAACAATAGCAATCAGGTCCCCAGTTTACTCAGCCATTCATCCAGCAAGTTATTCAGCGTCCACCTTAATATCCTCAACCCAATCAGTAGTATGTGCCTCAAGATTAGTAGTATGCACTGAGGTTTTTTCAGCAGGGACAATCTTCAAATCAACCCAGAGCTTATAGTAAACCGACCCTAATAAAGCTCTTGAACAAGGTCTACTCTTTCAAGAATGAGGCAGTGGCCAAGATTTTTAGGAATCTGTCAAAGAAGATTGTGTTCAAGCTTCCAGAAGCTAAGAGGCCGGAAGAAGTTGGTAGGACAGATAGTACAAACTATTGTCCTTCCCACAGAATGTTGGGTCATACGATAAAAAACTGTGTCACTTTTAAAGATTAGCTCGAGAGGAGTTACCGAGATGGAACTATAGCCCGCCCAAAGGAATATTTACGTGAACCTGTCATAGGTTCTATAAATATGATCGCAGACGAACTGGTCTATTCTTGTACCAAAGATGAAAGTTGGAACATAGCTTGGAATAAGTCATTCAAGAAGAATTTAAATAAGGATCAAATTGTTCCAGCTCAAGTTGCCACTAAAGATCAACCACCTGCTCAGGTTACCACTCAAGGTCAACTGCCCATTCAGGTTACACCCGAGAAGGCACCGGAAAAGCATGTATGTAAGAAGATCAACAAAGATAAGGAAAAGAAAGAGACTTATAGTGCAAAGTCTAGGATAGGGACTGCTTTTGATAGAGTAGTGTTCAGTGACTTGGGGAAGAAAATCCTCAAGCTTCTTACTCTGTGTGATCATCTTGTTATCCCGTTGGGATATTATAATGATAATGCTTTTAATTTTGGTTACGTTTTAACTCTTTGTTCTGAGAATGTCAATATCAATAACTAGGTTACTCACAGTTTCGATCCTCAAAATAATACTCAAATCGTACAATCCATCGCTAGTGACGATCGAGATAGTGAAAGTGAAGTGGAATATGATTATGATAATTCGTTGAGCAAGGAACCAACCCTTGAGTTCAAAGGAACACCTATTACAGTTAGTTTTGAATCTTTAGAGTCAGAGTCAGATGCAGAGAATTTGACTATGACATCAGGAGAAACTTCCATCGAGTCAACATAAGAAATGGAAGAAATTACTGAGATAAACTTGAGGAGTGGTAAAGTGTTGCCTCCACAAGGAACCCCAATGGAGAAAGAGAAACAAAAAATCACTCAAGAGGAACCACCTCCATATGTAGAGAAGACATCTCTTCCAGACCAAGTTAAAAAATTCAACAAAGTGGAATATAATGTACTCACTCACCTAAGGAAACTACCAGCAATGCTAAGTATTTTTGATGCTCTAATCCTGTCAAAGGAGATGAGACACACACTCATCGAGGCCCTACTTGACCCCAAAATTTGTTTAGCTCAGTTGACTAGTACATCCCCTGAGGTAGCCTGTTCATTACAAGATCAACCTGAAGTTACCTTTTTGAATGAAGACCTTTTACTTGGGATAGCAGAACACAACAGATCGCTCTACATTTTAATCAATATTGGAAAAGCTGTTCTTTCCAGAGTTTTAGTAGACTCAAGAGCGTCATTGAATATAATGTATTTCCAAATATTAGCTTATTTGGATATTGATGCACAAAAAAGTTGATAATGATAAAATAATTTTAAGGGGATTCAACCAAAAAGGAGAAAGAGCTCTAGGATATATTACTTTGAAGTTAAAAGCTGGAGATTTGGTAACCACTGCAAAATTCCATATCATCGATTCAGAAACTCCATCCAATGCTTTACTCAAACATCCTTGGATTTATGAGTATAATATGGTATTGTCGTCCCTACATTAGTGTATCAAGTACTATAAAGATGGACGAGAACAATGTATTAAAGGAGATCTTCAACCATTTTCAATTCACGAAGTAGGGACACATGAAAATGTTGTCTATTATACACTTCCAAGGAAGACCGTCTGTTTCATAGATGCTACAGTTGACAAAGACGACACTACAAAGAAGAAGACACGAGCGAGAGTTCAGTCGACTCCAATTCAAAAATCCATTACTTCTCCAACTCCACATGAGGAGGATGATTCTCTTAGTCTACTTATCCAAGATCAAGGTCAGGGACGTAGACAAATAAGAATCAATGGGTTGTTCGAACTAGACAATCCAATCATTAAAGTTGACTTGGAAACCAGCTCGGATGATGAAGAGTTTCAAATAAAGGCCATAATTATTAACGAGAAGAAGCCTCAATTTAAAGTTAAAGTTGAAGAGGAAGAAAAGGATGCATACCAGACGATGTACGATCGAATCAACAACTATGTACATGTCATGACCTTAACTCCAATCAAATCCAATATGGTTGAGAGCTATGGGGTTAAGGAAGTACATACTGAAGGCATGAAACCCATCAAGTTTTACTCTACTACTACTACTACTACTTCTTCTCTAGATATTGATGTACTCTTTGAAGAAAATTTTAATGAATTAATGAAATTACCTTTTAGTTACTTTTTTTCTTATGTAATTTAATATCTTTAGAATAAATTTTCTCTAATTTATGCTAAAGATATTAAATTATATTCTCCCTACTGAGGCTTTGGCTTCTTTCTTTTGGAACATAACAATTCCGAATGATGATGTTGTAAACAAAGATGACGTCGTTGCAAAACTTCTTGTCCTGATATGGGCCCAGATTGAAGGTGGATTAATGGAAAAACCAGGACAGAGCTCATTACACTTCCACAGTCCACCAATCTTTAATTACTTGTGCCCACACCTTCACAATCAAGAAAGAAGCCAAAGCCCCACAAAATACCCCTGTGAAATATCCTCTACAATAGTTCTAGACCAACACCCAAATCCGGTCATCATTGAAATCATATCTAAGCCTCACATCAAAACCAGAGACTCAATCCCTAGCCTCTTTGGGTCATAAAGAACGTGCTGAGACCCTCTAATCGAAGCTTCACTTCTCAGAGCAAAATTATAAAACTTCTCTTCCTCCTGAGCCCTTGTTGATTCTCCATTTAATTTGGCTTAATTTAATTGCATGATTACCGTATAGATGTGCTCGTCTCACTTAGACGAGTCTATTGGATCAAACCTAAAGTGATTTGGTTGAGTCTGGGTCGAGATCTTAAGGTCTTAGTGTGGACGGTAACGGGATCACTCTATCGGGGACGATGATGGGGAGCCGTTTGATTAAGTGTGTATCGAATGGACGAACGAGATCGTGCCGGACAGCGCTTCGGAACATTAATCGCAGGCCGAGTCAGTAGCTATGTGGATGGCGGCGTCCAACCAGAGCGCGCCAGTGTGCCTTCGGAGCTGCCTAGGATCTAGTCAGCACGCATTGTTTAAATAAATAAATAGGGATTTTTCCTATTTATTTAAATAACACTAACTTAAAAAATTCATATTTTGGTGTAGAAAATTCACAAAAATAAAATAAAAACACCCTCTTGCTCAATGAACCGAGGAGAATAATGTGGAAATAATTTTATGTCCATGTGATGCATATTTTTTTTAATTAATTAAATACTGATTTGAATCTTTTGATTCTCCATGCATGTAGACTTATCACCATAGCTTGAATTTTTGGCATGTTGTAGCCTCTGTGATGAGGAACATTCTCTGATTTTTCCAAAGTCAGAGGAGGTCCCTAGACAAAGAATCACATTTTTCAAGTTTATGCGCATTTTTTCTTAAAATAATCATGGAAAATAGCATGTTATTAGAAAAATCCAAGAAAAATTTTGAAGGTTTCCTATGACTAGAGAGCTTTTTCAAAAATTTCTCATGAGCTAATTCCTTCAAAACATACCTAATCTTTACAAACACTAAATCAGTAAAATAATTAATTTTGAAAAATACAAAAAAAATGACTTGATTTTTGAGCTCCACTGTTTTTTAGATTTAGAGAACTCACCATAAAAATTTCAAAGCCTTTTAAGTTCATTTGATAACCTAAATTGATTTTGCAAGTTAAATAATATTTTTGGTAAAAAAGATTTTTTAAAATCAAAATATAATTTAAAAAATTATAAAACTTGGTCTTTTGAGTTCTCTGTGATCATGGGTATTTTATAAAATCAAAATGATATTTAAAATAAAAACTTAATTTTTAGCCTATTTTAAATATTTAAATAATTTAAAAATCCATAGAAATCCTAAAATTAATAAAATTTCTGGAAATATTATAAATTGTTTCCTAAGCACTTAGGAACAATTGAAATATTTTTCCTGGTTTTATAAATAAAGATATTGAATTTTAAAGCTTAAAAATGATTTTTAAAGCTAAAAATGGGTTTTCATTAAGAATAATTCCAATAAATCAAATAAAACTCATAAAATATAAAACCTTCTCCTCTAAGTTCTCTGACTCTAGGGAGATTTTTCAAAAATATAAAACTTAATTTTACCCATTTAAAATATTTTATATTTAATAAATACCACATAACTTAAAATAATTCTTAAAATTCAAATAAAATTAAAAAAATCATGAAATTTAGTCCAAAGGCTTCTCTTGTCTAGGTGTACCTCCAATAAAAATTTAAATAGATTAGGATTTACCTTGGTCAAGTTAGGAATTTTCTTTGAAAAATCCTATTTTTGCATGAAAATAATTAAATTAAATAAATTAAATTTTGAAAAATCATATTTTCTCCTCTGATGTCTTAATTGACCCATGAATGAGGTAGGATAAAAATTTGAAAGTCATTTGAAGTGAATTTGACAAATTATGAAATGTTAGAGCCTTAGGGGCAAATATGTAATTTTGGAATTTGAGCCTTAATTAACATTTAGGCTTAATTTAAAGAGGGAAGTCGGTAACCTCTAATCTTAATTTAGATGTTTGAAACATAAGGGGTTTAATTGGTAGAAACCAACTTCACTTTCTTAAATGAAAAGATAATAAATTTCAATTTGGGAGTTTATTAAAATAAAATGAACCTAGGACTTAGGGGTATGACTTTTGAAGTCAATCGTTAATCAACTTAATAGCCCTATTTGATTTTCAAATAAAATCAAATAATGAATTTTGACTACCTAAAGCTTAATCTTTTCGAAGCTAATTAAGACACTCACCTAGGTCTTAAGGGTTTAGTAGTGACTTAGGCTAAATAAATTTTCATTTAAATAAGGATTAGAAAAGTAAACATCATTTAAAATTAAAACATCTTTCAAACAATAAAAGCCTAATTATAACAAAAATTTGTTCAAGTGTTCTAATAGCCCTAATTTGCCTCTTTAAAAGTCTTCACCCACATAATTTTCGAAATTAAATTATAGATGATAATTACCCTACTCTTAGGGATAATTGAGACATCAATGTTCATTGAGCGTTAGGGCGTTTTATAGGATGAATTATTAAGCAACATAATATGTTTAAAAGAACTCAGGATTTTTCACCAGGCAGCGAGAGAGTAGCACGGACCTCCTTCTTTCTCCAGATCTGTTGGATACCTCAGAGATCTACTAAACTTAATATATTTTTCTTGGTAACATCATCTTTAATTGAACTCTTAAGGACCAACCAAGATATGAACTAGGGTTAAGTTGTCAAATTTACTTCCCTGTCTCATATGAACTGCCTTAACATGCCTTTTGAGTTTCAGGAGATGGAATGAGAAGACTCGCCAGATACGCTTTTATAGTTTTCAGCATTATCTTTCTTGTACTTTCATACTGTGCTTTTATATCGACAAACTTGCATGCTAAACAATGATATCACACTGCATCAAAACTAAAACTATCAAGTTATCCAAAAAACCAAAACCCAAACTAAAACTAAAACTAAAGTCGAAAAGATTAAACTCACCTCCACAACATTCAAAATATAAAACAACTCAAAATTTAATCACAAACATCACACAAAATTTGCATGTTAACCATAACCATAACCCAAAACCAAAATTAAAAATCAACCAAGATAAAATGGATAGCCACAGAACCAAAATAATCCCAAAACCAAAGCCAAAACCAAAACTAAAACTAAAATCAACCAAGATAAAATTCACCTCTTGCATGTTAACCAAAACCATAACCAAAACCAAAACTAAAATCAACCAAGATAAAATTCATCGCTTTGCATGTTAACCATAACCCAAAACCAAAATTAAAAATCAACCAAGATAAAATTCCCCGCCAGGATATCCACAAAACCAAAACCAAAACTAAAACTAAAATCAACCAAGATAAAATTCACCCCCACGCATTCAAAATATAAAACAACTCAAAATTTAATCACAAACATCACATAAAACCACAACTTCAATTAAATCATAACCATAACCCAAAACCAAAATTAAAATCAACTAAGATAAAACTCACCGCCATAACATAACTTGCATGTTAACCAAAACCAAAACTAAAATCAACCAAGATAAAATTCACCGCCACAACATTCGAATAAACCAAAACCAAAGCTAAAACTAAAATCAACCAAGATAAAATTCACCCCCACAACATTCAAAATGTAAAACAACTCAAAATTTAATCACAAACATCACACAAAACTACAATTGCAACTAAATTAAGACGTCTCTATCCAAAATTTAATCACAAACATCATATAAAACCACAACTTTAACTTAATTAAGATGTCTCTATTTGATGATCGACTAAAACTAAAATCAACCAAGATAAAATTCACCCCCACAACATTCAAAATATAAAACAATTCACACAAACATCACACAAAACTACAACTTCAACTAAATTAAGACATCTCTATCGGATGATCGGGAATACCTTGGAGGAGGTAACCTACGGTTGCTAACAAGGTTTCACATGGTCTAAATGAAATTATGGAACTCATTAATTTGAGTTTAGTAAGTTCATTTGGACTAAGTTAATCCAATAGAAAATAGTGATGCTGGAATGAGGGAACCTTGGGATCCTAACCGGTGTCGCTCCAATCAACATTAACATGCCCCCATAAAATTTAAAGAACTTCAACCATTGGAACGCCTGATTTGACATCATAACTTGAAACACTAGAAAACTCAAACTCGTCCCGGCAAGGAGCTTAGAGCTAGCATGGTGGGCAGCACAGCCATCTTCAATACCAAAACCTATCTCCCCCAACAAAACCAATCTTTCTTCCTTTGACTTAAACAACAAAGCCAAATGACTTTGAGATTGCTTGCTTATGCAGAGTATATCCTTAACTTATTTTTAGGCCTTTGTACAACTTTTCTATACAATATAAGCTCTAACTCGTCTTAGGATTCCGAGGTTGTTGTTTTTCACGACCTGAACCCTCACATCTTCCAGGCTATTTATGTGATAGTTTCACACGAATGTAAGCCCTAACTAATAAAATTGGTAGGATGAAACACCTAAATATTTCTCCTCAAAATTGAAGTAAACATTAGGATTGCTTGGGAAGTCACCGAGATTCTCCTCTGGATCCATGACATCCCTTCGTTCTTCCTCCTTTGGACTCTACGACAAAATGTTCTAAATTTGAACCAATCCCCTTTCACACCTCTACGTTCGATCTCATTGAAAAGTCCTACCCTTTAAAACTCTTTGAAGATAATGTTTCCTAGGTTTTATCGAGAGTTTTCTTAAATAACTTTGGTTATTTAACATGTAATTAACTATAGGGGCTTGCACTTATAGGAATCATGTCTGAACCCAGCTTAATATAAACCTTATTTAATTCTTTATATTAATAGAGGAACTTGTCAGCAAAGATAAAGGTTTTGTAGACCAAACGTATGTCATATGTTTTTATTTTATTTGATCGAGCCTCATCCTCAAGTCTTGTGTTTATCCTTTGGGATTTGAGGTATAATGCTCTTTCAATTAAACTATAAAAAATATGAGGTCACTTTGATTTCATATTTTTTCTTTCTAAGACTAAATTTATATGTAAATTAAAATGTCCTTCTGAAGCGGGCGATAGAATTTTGTTTCCGGTGACCGACAGCTTCTTACGGGCAACTCCCTCTAGCAAAAGATAGCGCCGACAACTTCTGGTGACTCTACTGGGGACAAGCTTTTCGCTCCATACAAATTAAGAAATATTATCTTTACACATCGATAATGTGTTCATGTACCTCTTGGACCAAATTACCCTTCTTCTGTTGGCATTCTTTACCCATTTTTGTCTTGGGAAGGTACGACCAACTCTTTGTACTTCAAGACTAGCTGTTCAACCATCTTCAAACAGAGGGGTTTAGAAGACCATTAAGGACTCTTTAAATTTTCATGTGGGGTTGGACCCCCAATAGGTGTGTCGGTGGACTAGTTCCACCTTAGCATTGTCTGCCACTAAATGGGTCCCACATTGGGTCCTAAAATACTTCACATCTCCCTTCCAAATTTGATTTGCTATTCTACAAATTAAACCAAATTGTGTTGTGTTGCATGCACTTCGAAAGTTTCTTATGTTAATTAAATTCTACACTTTTTCTTAAACAGGATTTTAAAATACCCATAAATTAAGACCCGCCTGGTCTACAGATCAACCTCTACTTTCAGTGCTTGTACTAAAAAATTACAAGGTTTTTGGCCATATAGCTAACCCCGAAACATTCTGTTCTCAAGCCTGCTGCAATGGCCTACCCAACGCTGACCTTTTCTTGCAACCTGCCGACGAGTCATGAAGCCCGCAACCTTGATCCTACCATCAAATTCAGAGCTGGATTTGAAGATCTCAAGGTCAACCTCAGAAAAGCCCCGTTTGTAATAATGAAGATTGCCGCTTCGGAAATACAAGAACCATCTGCAGAATTCAGCATGAACTGCCTTTGAGACTTTCCTGCATGTAAGAAGTCTAAAACTTATGCCATCGCGGCACCCGCCAAACCTGCTAGCCCCGCTGCTGCTAAGGGGAATGAAGTAATGATTATTGAGGATCCAACTAAGGGATTAACTACCCCACCACCTATGTTTAAAATCGGATCAAGTTTGAGGACTATACCGCTGACCTGAACTCAAAGGAGGAACCGTAACAGAAAAGTTCGGAGGGCCATTAAAGCCTAGGCTCCGAACGAGACACACGTTGAGGAGGAGTTTCATCAAGATGAAGAAGTGTTACCAGAAATTTATCCACTCCTATGAGGGAGTAGGTTTCATCTTCTGACAAATACGAATGGATACGAGAGTATCCGGAGAATCGCTGCCGCATTACTGTTACTTCATGGACACGGTGAGGAGAGAAAGAAGTTCACTCCTATCACTCGAATTAGTGCAGTTTTCAGAAGGCTTGCTACCAAAGAAGGATGTTCGGTTAGTGAGTTGCTTAAACGAGTGGGGGATGCAATTTACCCTCGCATGAAGAAGGAAATTTTAAGGGGCGTCAACTCCGTCAAACAGTCACACAAGACAACTGGAGCACCACCTACTCACATCCCCTTTTGGTTCTGTTTATGGAATAGAGTTGATACCACAATAATTACTATTGATCACACTGCCACCAGGACCACAGGACGTCGACCGATTAAGTCAAGAACGGGACCAAAAATCTTACCCGTCACCCATTATGGAGACTTTCCTATAATTCCAAAGGCAAATACAAAAGGATTACCTGGTGCTGTAGCCGGTCTACACCACGGGGAGCATACTTTTCCTCGATATATTGATGCTTCTACTAAGACATTATGTCTTAAGACACCATTGTTGAAAAGAAAAAAGGTATGGATACCCAAGGTCACTGCACCGATACAGTTCGGTGAACCTGCGGGACAAAAAATTAAACAAGGGTTTGAAATATCTGACAACGTCGCAACAATAGCCAACGAGATGGAGGAACAAGTAGAGGATGTCTATCAGGGTCCTCGAGATCTTAAAACAATCAAGGAATCAATAACTTCAGAGAAATTTGAGAAACTCAGGATTGAGATTTTCGAGTTCGCTCAAGAACACAGAGTTTATGTCGATAGTGACGATGAAAATTTTGGTTACAATGATTACTTGGAGGAAGATTTCATGGATGTCCATGTAATCGAAACCAGATCCACCACATCTGCGCGCAAGGCTCAACGTCACTCTGAAGAGTACGCCGTAGATGAGCTGCGTAGGATCGTTTTCCTAAGGGATGAGCAAGTTAGTCTACTGGAGAAAAGAATAGAAGAGATGACTGCAGCTATGACCGCCATGTCCACCATTCATGAGCAATTACAAGCTCCGCAATTGGCTTCTCCAAAAATCAATCTGCTGGAATCCATACACATCACAGATGAAAGAAGAGAGGTTACTTCAGCAAACAAAGATGACGCTGTTGCACTTTAGATAAAATTGGAACAAGTTCAATAGCTCAATATCCTAGTGAGGATTTATTGTGAAAATTAAAAGAAGAGAGCATACTTTCTCTATGGAGAAAATTCAATTCTACACTCAATACCCTCTCATAGAGAAAATTGAAAGAAGAGAGGTTACTAAGACTCACCGCTTGGGTTGGATGTGGGTCCTAGTGCTTTCCCCATATGAGGGAGCTCAAAATGAATCCCCATAAGAATGTGTTCAATTTTCTCTATGGATCCATGTGCGAGCATCCTTCCCCTTTACAATGAGTTTATGGAGTGTGAAGAAATTTAAATAATTTAAAATACATATAAAACTGTATTGTGTTAAATAGGAGCAATCCTATTATTTACCCTCTGAGAGTGCATAAAGAGCATTAACTAATCCAGAGTTTGGTCCCTAAATCCGTGGTTAGGATGAGAGGAAACTAGCTGGCACACCATAGCTCTCACATCTCCCTCACCTGAGGGCTAACAATCTCACTTTAGTTTTCAAGAAATTAGACCAAATTAGGGATTTTAATCTGTCACCTTAAAATCTTCAATGTTGCACCCATCAAAGTATATTCCCTATTTATTTGCAAAGAACCCCATGGATTATATTCTCACCCATGAAATTGAATGTGACTCTTACTTTGTTGTACAAAGCACAGACCTTTCAGATCGTATGTTTCTCAACAACATTTAACCTTTTAATTGGCCGGATCAAAAATTAAATAAAGGTCAGAGTTCGAATCATCACAGTTTTTTGACATTTAAAACCTTTCAAAAAAAAAAACAAATTATTCACAAAACCATATCTCATTATAGGGAGAAAGATGAAGAAAACTACTCATAATTCATGAGAATGATACAACAAAACACAAATTTCATATATAAAAATATTTTTACAAAATAAAGAAAGAGAAGAACACAACTTATCTCAGGCTCCTTCCCAAGCAAATCCCTAGAAGTTCTGTTTAAGCACTTGCTATCTTTACAATCACACTCACTTCTCTCTCAGAAATGTAATGGAGAAGAAATCTCACACTTTCCCTCTCCTCTTACAACCTTTAAAGAAAATCCTCTCTACTCCAAGACTTGTCTCACACAAAAACTTTTCTCACTATATCCCGCCCCTCCTTTCCTCTCTAGACTCTTCTCCTTTTTAATAAGGGCTAGCCTTCTTTCAAAAGAAATTCAAAATTCCCTCTAATTTTTTCCACAAAAGTCACTTCTTTGATCACTAAGAGACAAGTCCCTTCATCCAAGAGACATATCTCTTCATTAAAGAGCTTTTGTAAAGTATCTAGAAACATTGAACCACTCCACAGGATGTTTGAATTGTTTGGAGCCTTTAAAAACCACTCAAACATAGTCACAAACCGCCTTACTCCATCTTAATTTGTCTCTGGAACCTTCGAAACAAGCCTAATGAAGTTTGCACTGTTGTTTAGATTCTTTTGCCTATGGTGCCAATTCTGACGCTTTCAGTGCCACTTCTCTAGAAAATGGTGCCTTTAGTGCCAATTTCTAGATTTCTGGTGCCAACTCTCTAGTAAATGGCGCCTCTGGCGCCAAAATTATGAAAATCTGCATTTTGATTCCAAATTTCATCTTTTTTGCTACTTTTTGCTCCGAATGCATAAAAATGATATACCTGGAATAAAAACGGGAAAGTGCCCTTATTTAATTTGTAATATTACCAAAATAAACATAAATGTATAAACAAAATTGTACTTTATTTTGGTGTATCAGGTAGCTTAATCAATTAAACCTTAAATTTAACTTCAGATAAGTACTTGAACAATATAATAAGTTTAAATGAACTCAGAAAATTTCAAAGGATTTTAAAGGTTACTTGGGTTCATGCTCCAAACACCTTTACGATCTTTTGGATTTTTTGAAGGAAAAATGAACCTATTATACTTTGTTCAAGAAATCATCCAGTAAAACTTCTAGGGAACCACCAAGTTGTGACCTAAAACTCAATGGGGGTAGCTTGAACCTTTTCTTCCCTATTCTCTTTCCTACAAAACTATGTACATTGCAAAACTATTCTTTTAATGCCAGTGCGACAAGATAATAGGTATGCATTTGCATTTTTGTAACATAATTTTTTTTACTCTGTAGCACTTTCTAACTTGCACTGTTTACGTTGCTGTGCAAAAACTTGAAACAAATTTGCATGCAATGTCAAAATAAAACAATTTTTTTAAAATCAATCAACTTTTTCAAAATTAAACAACATTTTCAAATCTAAAACAAAAAGAATAAAAATAACATAACTTCATAACATTTTCAAATCCTTTCTAACTTATAGGGGTCCCTTAGATGAGGTAACTGATGGTTGCTAATGAGATCTCCCCATTTTAAATGAGCTTAACAACTCGTTTAGATTAAGTAAATTCAAAAGAAAACAGTCGTACCATAATGTGGGAACTGTGAGATCCTAACCAGTGTCGCTCTAATCAACTTTAACCCCCCTGCCAAACAAGGCATTTGAGCATAAAAAAACAAAAAAATGAAATATATACGTTGTTAAAACTTTTGAACCATAAACATTAGGATTACTACTTCGATGAACAACTTGGATCTAGCACCATGGGCAGCTTGATAGGTGGATCTACAACAACAATCTTTTGTTAGACTTAAACAACATAACCCATAGGATTTCGAGGTTTTTTGCCTAGTGTAACATAAGTCCTCACTTTATCTTTAGGCCTTCGCACAATTATGTTGTGCAAATTAAACCCTAACTCATTTTAGGATTCTGAGCTTGCCGCTTGTTGTGGCATATATCCTCCAATCTTCCAAGCTATTTTTATGCTTATGTCACACAAATGTAAGCCCTATATAATAATAATTGGTTGGATCAAACATTTAATAACATCTCATCAAAATTGAAGCCAAAATATAGGATAGCTTGGAAAGTCACCAAGTTCTTCTCGGGACTTGTGGCATCCTCTAGTTTTTCTTTCATTGGATTTCAAAAATAAAATGTTCCAAATTTTATCTTCTCCCATTTAACACTCCACTGTTCCACCTTGAGTATCCTAACATTCAGAAACTCATGAAGGCATGTTTTTTTATCTAAATCGACAGTTTTCTTAAATGACTTCAGTCATTTTAGATGTAATTGGCTATAGGGGTATGCCCTTTTAGGAAACTTTACAAACTCAGCTTAACATAAACCCTATATAATCTTTCATATTAGATAAGGGAACTTGTCGGTCACCATAAAATGTTTTCACACGCTAAAATTGATGTAATAATTTTTTTAGTTTATTTAATCGAGCCTTACTAGTAAGTAATATATTTATTCATTGGGGTAGATGTGTCTCTTTTGGTGTTGTGCTCATTTATTTAAATTAATGTTTATATGAGATCGGTTCGATTTTGTATTTTAAAAATTAAAATATTACTTTCCAAAAAAAAAATATATTTATACTAAAAAAAAAATTCTTCTTCCCAATTTGGCGACCGACACTAATTAGGTCTAATCAAAATTTAGACCTAATTAATTTCGTTAAACCTTAATTACTATAGGTTTAATTAACCCTAAACTCTATTTAGGTCTAACCATAATTAGACCTAATTAAACAATTGAACTATATTCATATTAGGTTTAATTAACTTTCAATCCTAATTAGGTCTAATCTCAATTAGATTTAATTAAACCCTTTTGAAGTTATAACTGCATTAGACTTAAGTTAACTCAAACCCTAATTAAGTCTAAATCTTAACTAAACTTAAATCAAATTAAACCTTAGCTTCAAACCACGTTGAACCTAATTTAACATAAACTTTAGGTTCAACTCACATTGAACCTAAATTAACCTAAACCTTAGGTTCAACCACATTCAACGTAAGTCAACATAAACCTTAGGTTCAACTCACATTGAACCTAAATTAACCTAAGCCTTAGGTTCAACCCACATTGAACCTAAGTCAATGTAAACCTTAGGTTCAACCTAAATTGAACCTAAATTTAATTAAACCTTAATTTCAATCTATATTGAACCTAAGTTAACATAAAATTCTTAAGTTCAGTCCATGTTGAACTTAAGACAACCTAGACCTTTAGGCTCAACTCAACTTGAACCTAAGTCAAAATAAATCTTTAGCTTCAACCTAACTTGAACCTAAGTCAATAATTAACATAAACTTTAGATGCAATCCATATTGAGCCTAAGTCTAACCAACATTAGACTTAACTAAATCAACCATAACTCCTACCTACATTGGACTTAGAACTATTTCAAATCTTATGTTCAATCTATATTGAACCTAAATCAATCTTAATTCCTACCAATATTGGACTTAAATCATTTTAAATTTTATGTTATACCTACACTGAATCTATAATTCCTTCATTCTTTGATTCATACCTACATATGACTTGGAATAATTTCAAATTTTAGGTTCAATCCATATTGAATCTAAACTATCTCAAACCTTAGTTTCAATCTATATTGAACCCAAATCTATATTAAGAACTACCTACATTGGACTTAAATCATCTTAAATTTTAGGTTCTACCTACATTGAACCTAAATCATCTTCATACCTTAAGTCCTTCCTACATTGGACTTAGAATAATTTCAAATTTTAGGTTTAATGCGTTTTAAATCTAAACTATATCAAGCCTTAGGTTCAATATATATTGAACCTAAATCAATCTTAAGTCCTATCTACATTGGACTCTGAACTATTTCAAACCTTAGGTTCAATGTATATTGAACATAAACCAACTTTAAGTCCAACCAACATTGGACTTAATCATTTCTTAACCTTAGGTTTTACCTATATTAAACCTAAACCATTTCATATCTTTGGTTCTCCCTATATTGAATGTAAACCATTTCATACCTTAGGTTCTACATAAATTGGATCTAAAACTATTTTTAACCTTAGGTTCTATCCAAATTGAACTTGAAAGATATCAATCCTTAGATCATAGGTTTAATTTATTAGACCTCAATCAAAATTCCTTAGTTCTAACTTACATCTGGCCTAAAATAAATGACATTAATTAAAAAAGAATGATCTAATTCACCACTCATCAACCTATCAACACGAAACACAAATGAGATAAAATTCACTTTAAAAGAAATTAATATTTAAACTTCAACCTAAAAATACAACTATGTTTGAGAATATATTTTAAAGGAGGTAACCCATGTTTGCTAACAAAATATTTTTCAGCCACTTGTGGATAATCAAACCGTAAAAATAATTACCTGGGATGATGGAACCATAGGATCCTGATCAGGTCATCCCAAATAAAAATAAATGACAAAATTGTAAATTTTAATTGAATAATAAATCGTAATCAACCTTAGATTTTCCAACATCTAAAATCAAAATATGACATTAAAACTTAAATTGAATGCTAATGAACAAAGATCATTGAATGTAACATGAACAACTGTGTTCAGATCTACAAAGATTTCTTGGACGATACAATCTGTAATAACTAACAAGAATCTTTTGGTGTTTTTTAAACGCCTTTCGACCTAAGTAGATTTCAATACTTTACGGCCCCGGGGTAACGGAGCCATAGACATCTTGACCGAGTATTTTTAAAAATTATTCAACCAACTAAATTGTAAAATTTTAGCATGATTTAAAGCTAATCATGTATTGTTTTGCAGGTTTATTGGAAATAAGAAATAAATAATTCTTTAGAATTGCTTTTTATGCTATTAGCATGTGCTAACTCTGTTTTGGAGGATGACATTCTAAAGTTGAAAAGGTGAAACTCTAAACAACAAAACAAAATGACAATAATAAAAACAACAACAACAAAACATGAAGACCTCACAACAAAATAACACAATAATAAAATCTCAAAATAAAATTAAAACAACAAAAACAACGACAACAAACAATAAAATATCAAAACGACAACAAAACAAAAAAATAACAAAAACAAATGAAATGATATGCTGTAAACAAGACTAAACAAAATGACATTAACAAAAACATAATGACAAAAAAAAAACCTCTAGGGTAGAATCGGACTATTAGAAACCTTTATCCTAGGCTCAAATATTAATATTCCTTTCCTTAATCTTTAAATAAAATTTCTTAGAAAAATGAGTGTTTACGTTAATCAAAAGTTTTCTTAGACAGTCTTGACTGTCTAAGATGTAATTAACTATAGAAGCTTACTCTTATAGAAGAATGAAGAACTCTGAATTGTATATCTCTGGTTATCAAGTCTTTCATTTGGTTTTCCTTATATGAGAATTTATTTTCTCTTTAATAGTCACCACAGTTAAAATTATATCTACATTTCCTTTTTCTTCTATTTTCTATTATTATATGCCCTTTTCCTTCCTTCTCCAAGTTTCTTAATATATGAGAATCCTTCAAATGATCCAAAGAATAAGTTATTTGGATATTAGGGCAATAAAATAGACTAATAATGTGGTGACTCCTTTCAAAAACAAATAACAAATCAATGACATGACAATGGGAATTGGCGATGGCGAAACGACCCATGAAGTTCCTGCTGTCACCAAGGACTTACAGTTAGGTTTTATTTTAGAGGTCCAACAAGATAAGCATTCAAACTCTACAAATTTATCAATAGGTATAGATAGGCATGAAATCACTCAAAATCCAAAAATATGTCTAAAATACAAACAAAATTTCTCATAATCTAAGTTTTGGTTGTCCAATTGTGTGTTCATGCCAAAAATTTGCATGGACATATTTGTTTTAGTATAGCCACTCCTAGAGAAGGTGTGTTTAGGCCATGATTAGGTGTGAGTATGCCAGTCTACACTATATGACTTGTCTTAACTTTCGTTTGTGTGTTCAAAACCTATAACCTCCAAAATAGCATAATCATATAGAAGATTAAAATCATGATCAAAGAGGAAAAAAAAACAAATAATATATAGTAATAAAGGTGGGTAAGTTCAAATTAAATTAACTCATGTCACATGACACCTGAATCACAGAGCCATGAGTCTCAGCTCTCTTAAAGGATCTTAAGATTTATCTATTTTCTATTTTTTTAATTTTATAACCTGTGCTTTTGATTTCTATTTGTGAGAAGGATTGTAGGAATTCAATCTTTTGCTCGTGAGCATGCTAAACTATGTTAAAATATTTAGTAAACTAGAGATACCCCCATTGGAATATTTCTTAAACCTTTCCTTTGAAAACTATATTTGATACTCTAAATCCATATTTTTACTAGATACATGAACTTTTGTGATATGATCAACTAGCTTCAACACAACTCTTCTAATTTTCAGGTATGAGATAAAGATGTTGGAGCTGGAGTTACAATTTCGGGTTTGAGATCGAATTTATGGATATGGTGTTAAGGCTTTATGAATGGATAGAAGTGGGAGAATTAGTTGGTTTTCTTTTTCTTATTTGAGTGAAACATAGAAGGAAATGATGAGAGATGTTTGGAGATGGTGGGTAAGGAGAGTAGATGTGGAATAAATGTAACCTTATAGCCTACATTGAAAAAAAAAACTAGAATTGAATGTGAAAGGTGAGAGTTATAACTTGGCCTTAAATTTCCCAACGTAGTAAGATTTCCTTGCTTGGATTGTAATTTTATATTAGTTCCTTTGTGTTGTGTCTTTGTTAAGCCTTAGATGAGAGGGGTGAAGGGTTTAGTCCTGGATGGGGAGAAGAGAGGATAATGGTAAGGGGATGCTTTATGTATGTTGGTGGAAGTATTATAGGAAAGGAGCAAAATGGGAGGAGTTCATGGTTTAGATGTGAAAGGGGGAAAAAGGAGAAACATTGGAGATGTGCTTTAGTGAATGAGAGGAAAGGATGGAAGTTATGTGGATGATAGGGAGGAGAGGGAAGTAGAGGATTTAAGGCTCAACTTTTGGAGTGAGGGTGGTGTTAAAAGGGAAGTGGGGTTTGTGAGATTGAGGGATGTTGGGGGGGAATTAGTGAGGGAAAGGTTATAAGGGATCTTGGAGGGACATTTCTTTAAAAAATTTTGAATTTTAGTTTAAGTTACTAAATTGGTTAGTGTAAGAAAACATACTGGATCACATTTTGGTGAGAACAAAGTAAGTAATTCACTAGTTCAAACAATCTTTAAAAAGGTTGTTTATGCAAAAGATATGCCAAGTTGAAGTGGCTAGGTGATCACATGCTAGTTATGGTGGTTATGACAAAGCAACACTCCTTATGTTCCATTGATAGAGAAAAAATGAGAAAGTAAGTGTTGTAATTAATTTTTTTCAAAGTGGGCACCATCTTTAGATATTTTAGGTCAAAGTGGGTTCAAACCCTAGAGGAGAGAAAATTTATATATTTTAAGGGAGGTTTTGGTTTGTTTTAAAGGAACAAATTAAGCTTTTTTTTAACATAGATTAGTTATCTTGAAATGTGATTTCATTTTGAGCTCATTTTAATGTAAATTATTGTAATGATTGAAATTATTCTCTCTCCATATTATTGTTAGCTCAACAAGCCTCCAAATGGAGTCAGATTTAAGTAAGGATATGTTCATTTGAATGGTTTTGTTGATAAAAATATAATGGCAAAGTTTGTTTTGAATTATAATAATTATTTGAAAAACACTTACGTTGGATCGTTGGAGTAAAACCAATGCAATATAAAAATTAAATTGATAATACATAAATCATACTTTATTTCCTTAAAGCTAAAAATAAAAATAGCAGCTCATTTATTAGAATCAATTTGAATAAAAAGTAAATAATTCTTAAAAAACATTTTGGTCATCAAAGTTAGAGAATAAATTTAATTCAAAAAGGTAATTACAAAGAAACTTATTTATTTGTATAAAATTCATAAGAATCCTTAAAATTTCTAAAGAGTTTGATATGCTTAAACTAAAGGGATGGTTGAGAATAGAGATATTGGATGGTAAACATATCCTAATCCAACTTGCTAATGATGAGGATTATACCATGCTTTTTGTGAAACATTTTTTGAGAAATGAAATTAGATTTATGAAATTCCAGAAGTGGTATGTTGATTTTGATCAGAAGTTAGAATTTCCAATTTTACCGGGTTGGATCCGTTTGCTGGGTTTTAAGTTACATCTATTTAAACATGAGGTTTTATTTTCTCTCGATGCTGCATATGGGAAACCATTAAAAATGGATAGTGGTACCTTTTATCTTACATGACCCTATGAGGCTCGGGTCTTTATGGAACGAGATATAACTCAGCCCTTTTGTGATGATATTTGGATCGGGTCTCAACACCAAAGCTACTTGCAACCGATTGAAATCGAATGACATTCCTCTTATTGCACACATTGCTCTATGTTTGGTCCCCACATATCTAATTGTTTTTGTTTCAATCCTCAACTTAAAAACTTTAACATTTTAAATGTTTCCTCTTGTAACACTAATACAGTTCATCTTAATCCACTTGTTACCAATGATCAAGTTCAGGAACAACATAATGCAAGGATTAGGCAGATCAATGACCCTAATATTGAGCTTGCTGCTAATTTTGAGCTTACTACTAAGGCTCCATCTAATAATGAAAATACATAGGAGCAACCTCACTCTATTAGTGGAGAAGGCCCCATCCAATTACAATCCCTATCTCAAACACTATCTCTGGAGATTAATGATAATGTTGATCTTACTAATGATCCAAATGTTGAAACTTATTCTGATAATGCCCCACTTCAATTAGTTGCTAATAGTAATGTTCTTTCTACATCTTCTAATGTCAATGTTGCCAGGAACAACATGATTGAGAATTAAAGACAACTTCATAACAAAGGTACTCCTCCTCCGTTACCAAATGAAGCATCAAAAGACCCTCTTCAACTAGCTCAAACATCCTCAGTGGGGGAACGAAAGATACAAAAACATGCAAAAAAAGGGCCAAAAGGAAGAATGAACTCTCAAGTCTAAATGTTGGCAATATTATTTAGGAAGAAACCTACTACTTGGATGGGGAACAATTAGGCAACCCTTCTAGATCTTCTAGATAGGAAGGCTTAAGACATAATGTTTAAAATTATGGTATCAAATATTAGGGGAGTGGCAGACCCTTCCTCCCTTAATAGGCTCAAATATCTTTGTAGGGTACACAATATTTCTATTTTTGCCATTTTGGAGCCTCTTTTGCATGTTAACAAGGGTATAATTTTATAGTGCTTCAAGAGCTTTCAATCTTATTGCAACAAGAACAACAAGATTTGGGTTTTGTTGAAACGAAAAGTCACGTTATCTATTATGGATGATAATGAGCAATTCATTCTCACTCATTTTTGGATGGATCAGTTTCATGGTTGTGGTACATTTGTTTATGCTAGCTATCTTCTAACGGACAAATTTTTTACTTTGGTAGAAACTCGAGATTCTGGGTGCTTCCATCTCTGAAGATTTGTTTGTTGGAGGGGACTTCTATATGATTATGAAGCCTTCTGAGAAAAAAAAGGTAGGGAAAGATGTGACCTAACTCTTACTAATAGGTTCTCTAATTCTATAACTGAAGCTGAGTTATTTTATTTGGGCTACTTTGGATCCTCATACACTTGGAGGAGAGGTTTTCTACAACAACGTTTTGATCTTTTCCTTTCAAACTTGGCTTTTCTTAATTATTTCACCATCTCCAAAGTCAAACACCGAAGCTATGCCTCTTCTGATCATAATCCTATTCTCCTTACTTTACTTTTATAAATAAACCTAGCTTCTCCAAATTTAAATTTCATAACATTTGAACATGTCATGTTACTTTTCTTAGCATTTTGAAACATGTTCGGAATTATGACGGAGCTGGCTCATCCTGGTATATCCTTTGGCAACTACATAAAAAACTATTCTTCTTCGGAAATGGAACCACCAAATTTTTGGTAATGTGCATACTAAAGTTCTGAAAGCTTAAAAATCTGTTGATCTTTTGGAATTTCAGATAATTTATTCCCGTGAGATGGTGAATATTACTGCTCAAGCACACTTGAACTTACTTGAAGCCATTAACTTGGAGGAAGGTCTTCTGCAATGAAAAGCAAATGATCTTCATTTCATACCAGGGGATAGAAATACAAATTATTTCCATGCCTCCTTAAAACGTTGGCGGAATATAAACTACATCCTGAAAATAAAAAATGCTGAAGGTCAAACTTTAACAAACTTGGATGAGATTGGTGATAGTGCTGTGCTTTATTTTATAAAGATGCTTTAGGAAAATCCTATTACCACTACAGTTAACACTCAGGCCTTT
This sequence comes from Phalaenopsis hybrid cultivar, assembly GCA_002079205.1. Lineage (NCBI taxonomy): Eukaryota > Viridiplantae > Streptophyta > Magnoliopsida > Asparagales > Orchidaceae > Phalaenopsis > Phalaenopsis hybrid cultivar. Next base: position 23,935 of record JXCR01123476.1, on the reverse strand, counting down.
GCAGATGAGTTTGACTATGTTAATAACCTATCTCTTGCCCATGTTCCAGATGAAGAAGAAATTCTTTCCGCTTTCAAGTCCATAAGCTCCAATAAGTCTCCTGGTCTTAATGGATACTTGATAGACTGAAAATATATGCATTTTTAGACCCATATTTTATACTTATTTTTGGTGATATTACACCTTAATGAAAAGTATTTTGATGTTTTCTTGCAGGTTGTTGATTTTTAGGACTTAAAGCAAAAAAGGAAGCAAAAAGGATGAAATTTGGAGTCAAAGTGATGTTTTTAAAGAAGTAATCAATACCGACCGCGCCAAGGGCAGCGCCGATGGCACAGAACAATAGAATAGCTGAAATTTTTACTCAGTGCCAATGGCGCCAGAACTAGCGCCGACGGTGCCTAAGACGGTTCAGCCCCTTTTTTTAGATGGTTTGATGTATTTGGATGATTTTTGAAGAGTTTTTTGAGGCACCTCTTGGAGAACCGACCTAGGGCTTTATATAGGGCCGAAATTTATCAGGAAGTGACTCCTTTTTACTCCAAGACATTCCACCACGCTCTATTTTTGTCATACCTCATAATCCATCTTCATTCCACCACCATATTGGAGTCCATTAGTGATTTTACTTTTATAGTTCAGATTCTGTGTGGTGAGATTCAATGTAAAACTTTCTATAAGTGTGTTGGAGAAGGAGAAAAGTTAGAGATATCTTCTTTGTGCATTTCTAAGAAAAGGCTATAAGGGATTTGCTTTGAGAAAGAGTTTCAGATAAGTTTTGTTTGTTTATTAGTGTTGGAGGAACTTTCTTTTATATATGAATTTTTTTTTTGTTGTGTCTTTCTCATGAAGTCTAAGTAGTTCACTCTATCTTTTTCCCTACTCTGAGATATGGTGAAATAAAGAGATAATATGATGTGAAAATATTAAAATATAAAATAAATTGTGATGACTTTTCAATTCCGAACTTAATTTACATTTCAATCTAGCCAATTAAATTATTAAAATATGTTGTGAAACTTATGATCCAGAAAATGGAGTATGAGTTCTACAACAGAGTGAGGATCACATTTAATTTCATGGAGGAGAAATTCATTCATGAAATTAAGTATAAATAAATAGGAAAATATTCTTTGTTGGGTGTAAAATTGGAGAATCTTTAGGGTGACAGACTCCAATTCATTCGTAGTGTTTAAAAACTAAAGCGAGAGTTAGCCTTCAGGTGAAGGGAAGTGGCAGCTCTAGAGTGGGAGCCGGTATCTTCTTAGCCTAGACACAGATTTAGGGACTAAACCTGAGATTAGCCAATGATTTTCTATGCACTGTATCAGAGTAGAGAATTGTAATTACTCCTATTTGGCACAATTTATATTATAAACATTTATCTCATATCATTTCACCAGAATCTCATTGTAGTGGGAATGATGCTTTTTCACATAAGAAATATTCATTACATAAACATAGTTAGTAGATTAGTTTTTATTTTTTAAACTTTACATTTCTGTTTTGATAATAGTTAAGTACTTTAGTTTTGATAACATCTCAACATTCAAAATTAGTGACAGTGATCTTGTTTTATTTTCTGTAAATTTTCTAGTAAAACTTATATTTGCCAATTTTTCTATATTTGGGCCTTAAATAGAAAGTCCTCTATTACTTGATAACAATACATATACTTGCATATAATTCCATTATTAACTGCATATAATTATATATATTTTTTACACAAATTACTTTTCATACTTGGATCAAGTTTTTGGCGCTCTAGTGGTGTCAACTTCATAAATCCTTACATATAAAAAAATCGGGATCAGGTTTTTAGTGCAGTTGCATGGAAGGTAACAGAGATAAATTAAATATCTTTGATAAATTAGAAAAGTTAGAGATAATACATATACTATAAAAGTATATAAAAATAAAAAATATATTTATAAAAAAAATCAAAAATCTAAAAAGAAATTTATTTAAGAGTAATTTTAAAAAAAATCAAAAATCTAAAGAGAATTTTACTTTGCTTACTATATTTGTTTATGCGAAATATTGGAACTGAAGACTTAGTACCTTACGATTTAGAGCTAGAACATACTATTATTAAAATTCAAAACAATAAAGAGAAATTAAAAATTTAAAAGAAATGGCAAATAACTTAGAAAATCCAATAAATGAGAATTGACAAAGACCTTTAAAAGATTATGTGAATCTGACAACAGATGAACTTAACTTGACTATTACAAATCCTGATGTTGCTGCTAATTCATTTGAGTTTAAACCTGCTATTATCCAAATGGTACAAAATAATCAGTTTGGAGGATCACCTACTGAAGATCCTAACTTACATCTTGCTAGTTTTCTTGAAATTTGCGCTACATTTAAATATGACAGAGTGTCTAATTATGTTGTTAGGCTTAGACTTTTTTCCTTTTTCATTAAGGTAAAAAGCCAAGAATTGGTTAAATTCATTAGCACCTAGATCTATTAGAACTTGGGTAGAACTATCACAAAAATTCTTGGCTAAATATTTTCCACCTTCGAAAATCGCTAAGCTTAGAAATGATATTACATCTTTTTGTCAGTTTGTAGGGGAATCGATATATGAAGCTTGGGAAAGAATTAAAGACCTTCTTAGAAAATGTCTACACCATGTTTTGCCAGATTGGTTAATAATTCAAACCTTTTACATTGGATTAGTAGGATCACTAAGATCTATTATAGATGCTACTGCGGGTAGATCATTAATGTCAAAACCTTTTGATGAAGAAAATAATTGAAGAAATGACTATTAATAATTTTTAGTGGCCCTCTGAAAGGGTAAATCCTAAGAGAGTAGCCAGTATTCATGATTCTGATGCAATGTCTATTTTGGCATCTCAAATTGCTGCTATTTCTAAAAAGATTGATCAAATAGGAGTGAACTATTCTCAGATGCCCCCAGTAATAGAAGAAAATTCACTATGACAATACTCAACCATCTTATGAAACTTTAAACGCTATAAATAATCAAAATAACAATCCCTATTCTATCTATTTTAACCTTGAATGGAAAAATCGTCGTAATTTTAGTTGGAATAATTATAACAATCAGGTGAATCCATCCAAAAATCTAAATAATCAAGGAAATCCTAATTTTTTACCTTTTTATCATCCAGGGTTTAACTCCAACCCTAACCCATAAGTTAAGGAAAAGAAGTTGACGATGGAAGAAGTGATGTTGAATATGGGAAATCAAATACAAAATCAAGGGGCTACTATTAAAAATATGAGAAATAAATTAGGACATATTGCTACTGTACTCAGTAACAGACCTTCTGGAATTCTTTCAAGTATCGTGAAAGTTAATCCAAAAGATCAAAATAAAGAGCTAATTAAAGCTATTCAATTACGAAGTGGAAAAGAAGTTGAAACATATATCCAAAGAGAAACTGAAGTTGATGAGGAGGAGGAAGAAATGGAAAATGATCAATGTGAAAATAAACAAACACAAGTTCCTTTAGAAAAACCATTACCTCTGTTTCCTCAAAGACTAAAGTAGAAAAATAAAGATAAACAATTTACAAAATTTTTCAAAATTCTTAAGAAATTAATGATATATATTCATTTTATTGAAGCTTTGCAACAAATTAAGTTATGTGAAATTTATGAAGGATGTACTAAATAAGAAAAGGAAGTTTACAGATCATGAGATCATTGCACTCAGTGAAGAGTGTAGTGCTACTATTCAGAAAAAGCTTCCTAAAAAATTAAAAGATCTTTGTAGTTTTATTATAACTTTTGCAATTGGTGAAAGGTTTTATGGAAAAGCTTTGTGTGATTTAGGTGCGAGTATCAATTTTACGCCCTTATCGATCTTTAAACGCTTAGATTTGGGAGAAATTTCCCCTATTACTGTAACTCTTTAGTTAGTTGATCGATCAATAACTTATCAAAAAAGAGTTATAGAGGATGTACTAGTAAAAGTGGATAAATTTATTTTCCTTATAGACTATGTAGGAAGATAAAGAGATTCCTACTATTTTAAGGAGACCATTTCTTGCAACATGAAGAGCTGTAATAGATGTACAAAAGAGAGAATTAATAATGAGAGTTAATGATCAAAAAGTAAAATTTAATACAGCAAAAGCTATGAAATATCCTACAATAGAAAAAAATAATGAATTTCTTATGATGGAAATAGCTGATTATCTGAGTAATGAACAATTTAAGAATGAGTGTGAAGATAAATTAAAGCAAGGAGAATTTTTTTAGAATGAAGATGAAATAAAAGGAGAAGATTTGGATTATCTTCAGGGTAAATTTGAAACGTTAGACTTGTTGGAAAATGATAGTAAAAATCTTATTCCTCTAATTATTAAACCACTTAATCTTGAATTAAAGATATTACCTGCCCATTTAAAGTATGTATTTTTAGGAGAGTCATTTACATTACATGTTATTATATCTTCTGAGTTAACTAAAATTCAAGAAGAAAAGTTGATAGAAAAGTTTAACAAGTATAAAAAGGATTTTGGATGGACTTTAGCATATATTAAAGGAATTTATCCTTTGTTTGTATGCACCGAATTCTATTAGATGAACAATATAAATACCTAAAGTGATCCTCAGAGAAGATTAAACCCAATAATGAAAGAAGTTGTTAAAAAAGAGATTTTAAAATGGTTAGATGCTGGAATTATATATCCTATTTCAGATGGTGCTTGGGTAAACCCAATTCACTGTGTTCCAAAGAAAGGAGTCACTGTTAAAGAAAATGAGAAAAATGAATTAATACCAATAAGAAAACTTACTGGTTGGAAAATGTGTTTTGACTATATAAAATCAAATATGACCACCAGAAAAGATCACTTTCCTTTACCCTTTCTAATCCAAATGTTAGATAGATTTGTTGGAATTAAATATTATTTCTTTTTAGATTGATATATCGGTTATCATCAAATTCTAATTACCATAGAGGATCAAGAGAAAACAATATTTACGAGCCCATATGAAACATTTGCTTTTCATAGAATGTCTTTTGGATTATGCAATGCACCTGCAACATTTCAAAGATGCATGATGTCAAATTTGAGTAATTTTATAGAACATGGAATGGAAGTGTTTATGGATGACTTTTTTGTATTTGGGACTTTGTTTGATTTATGTCTTAATAATTTAGAAAAAGTTTTGAAAGTATGTGAAAAAGTCAACCTAGTATTAACTTGGAAAAAATGTCAATTAATGGTTGCAGGAGGTATTGTGCTTGGGCATAAAATTTCTGAAAAAGGCATGGAGGTACATCATGTAAAAATCCAAGTTATAGAAAAATTTCCACCACCTACTAATGTTAAAGGGATGAGAAGTTTTCTAGGACATGTTAGTTTTTACAGGCGTTGCATAAAATTTTTTTCAAAAATAACTAAGCCACTATGCCAACTTTTAGAAAAAAAGATAAGAAATTTGATTTTGATGAGGAATGCATAAAAGCATTTGAATTATTAAAAAAAAGATAGTCACAACACCTATAATAGTACCACCTGACTGGGAAAAACTATTTTAAACAATGTGCGATGCTAGTGATTATGCTATTGGGGTTGTATTAGGACAATGGCAAGACAAAGTTTTTAAAGTTATATATTATGCTAGTAAGATTCTAAGTGATGCTCAAATAAATTATACTACTACTAAAATAGAGTTATTAGCTATTGTTTATGCCTTTGATAAATTTAGACCTTCTTTAATTGGAACTAAATGTATAGTGCATACATATCGTTCTGCTATTAAATACTTAATGCAAAAGAATAATGCTAAACCAAGATTAATTAGATGGATACTTCTATTGTAAGAGTTTCATTTTACTGTGATTGATAGAAAGGGAAATAATAATCAAATAGCTGATCATTTGTCAAGGATAGAAATGTAAATATTAACTAATTTTTAAAATGAAATTTTATAAAATTTCCCTGATGAACATCTATATAGCATTGATGAAATAGATGTATCGTGGTATGCTAATATAGTGAATTATATTGTAAGTGATATTTTACCACCTGATATGAAAAATCTACAATTAAAGAAATTTATATATGATTCAAAAGATTATTTTTGGGATGACCCATATTTATATAAACAATGTAAGGATTTAATTGTTAGAAGATGTGTGCCTTATGAAAAAACTCAACAAATAATTGAAAGATGCCATGATTCTAAATTTGAAAAATATTTTGGAATAAATAGAATTACATATATGATTTTGCAAGCTGGATTTTATTGGCCTACTATTTTTAAAGATGTAAATGAATATATTAAAATGTGTGATAGATACAACGTGTAGGAAATATTTCTAGAAGAAATGAAATGCCTCTAAATTACACATTGGAAGTTGAAATTTTTTATGCGTGGGGATTAGATTTTATGGGACCATTTATGCCTTCATTTGGAAACTTAAATATATTACTTGCTGTTGATTATATGTCCAAATGGATTGAAGCTATTGATGTACCCAGATGTGATGCTCGTAGTGTTTCTAAATTTTTAATTAAAAATACTTTTACAAAATATGGAATGCCGAGAGTAATTATTACTAATGGAGGATCTCATTTTAGGAATAACAAAATCAAAAAATTAATTAAGAAATATGATATTATGCATAGATTTTCTACTGCTTATTATCCTTAGACTAGCCGTCTAGCAGAGATATCAAATCGTGAAATTAAACGTATTTTAGAAAAAGCTGTAAATCCTTATAAATTGGATTGGTCTGCTAGATTAGATATTGCATTATGGGCATGTATAACTTCTTATAAGACTCTTATAGGAATGTCCCCATATAGACTGATATTTGGAAAAACATGTCACTTACATGTAGAATTAGAACATAAAGCATTTTGGGCTATTAAGGAATTTAATTTTAATCTAAAAGATGGTGGTGAGAAAAGATTAATGCAACTCAATGAACTTAAGGAAATAAGAAATGAAGCACATGATAATGTGAAAATCTATAAAGAAAAAATGAAAATATGGCATGATCGGAAGATTATTCAAAAGAAATTTGATCCTGGATAAGAAGTTCTATTATATAGTACAAGATCAAGATTGTTTCCAGAAAAAACTGACATCTAGATGGTTAGAACCATTTAAATCGATTAAAGTCTATCATTATGGAATTGTTCTTATTAAAGATCCTAACACTGGAAAGGTGTCTAAACTTAATGGGCATTGTCTGAAAAATTATTATGAAGGGCACCTACCTCAATTTAAAGATGATTTAATGTTAAGTCAACCAAACTAAATAAATGGTGTGTTGGGCTGACGACGTTAAACCAAGCGCTTTATTGGAGACAACCCATTCATATATGTCTATGTAATACTGTTTTGTTTGATAAGTGTCTTATATATTAGTAGAAAATAATCCTACACAATTGCATTTATTATAAATTAAGTCAAATATTGGTATTAGAGGAAAAGTTGGAATTAAATTGAAAGAAAAATGAAAGTTGCAAAGTTTTGGCCATTGGCGCCGACGACGCCCAAGAAAACGGACCTCAGAACCGGCAACGCCAATCGGGAGCGTTGACGGCGCTGTGAGTGTTTGGACGGTTCAGATGACTTTTGGCGGACTTTGGCAGGATTTCACTCATAATAACTGTTAGGAGGTGTTTTTAAAGTCCTAAAAACTTCCTAGGATGCCTAGAAACTTTCTATTTTTCGATTCCATGGCTTCCAATTCCAAAAATACATCAAGGTATGGAGTTTTCAATTGAAGAAAGTTTATTAGTTTCGACGTGCAGAGATTATACGATAAAGTTATTATGAAGAAGTGATTGATCAAGGAAAGAGGATATGTTAATCATGGATTGATCAATGCAAGTGCTCTAGTTGAGGAGTTGTCTTCGTACGAGGTAAGGCTGTATTATTTACTCCTGTAAGGATTAATGAATTGTATATTATAGAAAATGTTACAATCTGTCATTATAGAAATTTCATTCCTACGCAAGATTTGATGAAAGATATTTATAATTTTCTGACGGATGAAAGTTATATGTGAGAAGTATGAGATGAAGGATATATTAATTTTCCTACTTCGTCACTTAATCTAATTTTGAAGTAGGGACATTTCCTTATTTGTGCAAAATTACTCCCTACTATGAAGATTAGTAGAGTCACCAAGTAAAGTGTTATTTTAAACTACTATATTCAAATGGAAAAACCTATTGATACTATATTTAAATTTGTTATGGGTATTATTAGGAATGGGCCAATTTATGGACTTGGTCATCCTTCTACCATTTTTCAGATTTATAGTCAATCCCAAGTGCCATTAGAAAGTTGGGAAAAAGTTTTACTACCACGGGAGCCCATGATCCCTACTGATGATCAGTATGTTGGTAATGGAAATGACACAGTAAATGCTATTATGGATCATTCTTCACTTGTTTCAACTCCATTAATACCACCAACAGTAGGCAGTTTGTTTGCTTTGCAGAAGAAATTGAAGAAAATTGAGAGGGAGCTTCAGAGTATTATGAATGCAGTGGGAGATCTTATGTACCTTTTTGATCACCTTGATTGGAAAATGAAAAAAAAAATTGATCATAATGGAACTTTTGAAGCAGGATTAGTTTTGATGTTTAAAGAAAATGGGTGGATCGAAGAAAATTTGACAGATCAATTCCCATGTGAATCCTTCCACAACTTATATGTTCATTACCAATCCATGAAAGATATTAGAGGAGGTGAAAGCACTGAAGATGAAGTGGAATGACTGAAGACTTTGAATACTCTACTTGCTTAAGAATATTTATGTATTTGATGTGATTGTGTGGATTTGATATAATTTGGTTTAGTTTGTTTTTGCTTTAGAATTCTGACTTCGATTATATGTATAGTTTTGTATTTTACTCTTGTGGCTTGATTTCGACTCTGATTTATAATTAGTTTGCTTAAAATGTGTGAATGTGTGATTTGTGAAATTTGTTTGTAAAAAGTGTATTTTCATACATAAAAGTTAGTTTGTTGTTGTTTATGAAAATGATTGTTTGTGAACGTTTATTTGTGAATTATTGTGAGATAAAAAATTGTGTTTAGAATACTAAAAATACTTTGGATTAAATTAAAAGAAAATTGAAAAATTGAAAAAATCAAAATAATGAATTTTGATATTTCAGCTCCGACGACGACTTCGATCCGAGAGCAGTAACAACCTCTTTAATTCATGATTTTCACCACAAAGTCACCTTCAACCTTTGGTTTTCACACTTATGGCTTGATTTTGGGCAGATTTGAGGCAAAGGAACTTCGTATTTGATTTTCTCTAGGTAAGAGCTACACTTTAAATTAAAAATTTTTTATTTTTCACTAAAGTTTTTTCTCACATTGCTTAGATCCAAAAGTTTTGTTTTTTTCTGAGAGATTTTGATAGAATGCTAAAAGGAAATTGAAAATTAAAAAAATCAAAATAGTGAATTTTGGGATTTCAGATCCGACGGCGCCTTCGACCCGAGAGCAGTAATAACCTCTTTAATTCACGATTTTCACTGCAAATTCACCTTCAACCTTCGGTTTTCACACTTAGGCCTTAATTTTGGGAAGATTTGAGGCAAAGGCACTTCATATTTCATTTTATCTAGGTAAGAGCTACACTTTAAAGTAAAAGTTTGTTATTTTCACCAATGATTTTTCTCACATTGCCTAGATCCGAAAGTTTTGTTTTTTGTGTGAGTGATTTTGAGAAAATTCTTGGGTAAAAAACTTTTACTTAGTGGATTTAAGTTTAAAGTGCTTTTCATTCTGATTTTTGAAATTTTGGAATTTATTCGAATTTTTATCAATTTTTTCTAGATTTTCTATGGCACCTAGATCGAACAAAAGAAAGATAGAATATGACGAGCAAAAGTTTATTAACTTTAAAGATAGTGCTCGATTTCATAGTCTTAGAGAAAATAAGAAAGTGATTCTGGATCGAGGTTTCAAAAATCCAGGAGGAGAAGTTGAACGATTGATTATCGCTCGGCAGTGGGAAAACTTCTGTTATTTTACTGCCGATGTGGTAACTGGGATAGTTATGGAATTTTATGCTAACTTTTCAGAAGCTTTTGATGATTTTTTTTTTGGTTCAAGGAAAGAGGGTGGAGTTTACTCCAAGAAAAATAAATGATTTTTATCAATTAGAAGATGTTTATATATGCCACTATCATTCATTCTCTATCACAAATGAGGCCATAGATGAGATTATTTTGTTTTTGACTAGTGCGTAAGAATGGAGTTAAAGTCAACTTTCCCCTTTCTATGTTAAATGTAGTATCTAAGGCTTGATATTATTTTATTTCTGGGAGGATGATTCCAACAAACCATCATAGTGAAGTGACCAAGGATAGAGCCATTTTGAACTACTGTATTCAACAAGTGATGGATATAAATGTAGGCTTTATCATTTATATGAACACTCAATCTATTGCTCTCGGAGAGACCATTGGTGGATTGGCACACCCTGCTCTCATTTATACACTTTGTGAGCATGCAAGAGTTTATTTTAGACATGATGAGGAGAGGATTGAGCATCATAGACCAAAAGGCCTACAAACATTAAGACTTATGAGTCCCTTGTTGATTGGAGATCTGGAAGTATGGCTAGGGATATTCCTTTTACTTCTAGTACCTGTGCTTTTAGTGAGCCTACTTCAAGTGACCCAAATAACAGGGAGCTATTAGACCAGATCATTTAGTAGGGAGATATTTTGAGGATAGATCATAGGATGCAGAACATGGAGGCCAGAAATGCTCATACTGTAGATCTGATTCTCTAGAAGTTTGAATATGATACTGCTTATGATGATGCTTTAGTGAAATACCTAAGGGGTGATCATACAGTTCAGTTTCTTATTCATCATGTTTATACTCCATATCAGCTGCAGAAGTAAGACGTTAATGATGAAGAAGATTATGACTTGTGATCTTTGATCCCAATTTTTTTAATGTAAGGATTTATGAAGTTGACACCACTACAGCGCCAAAAACTTGATCCTTGTATGAAAAGTAAGTTGAGTAAAATATATATAATTCTAGGTAATTAATAATGGAATTCTATGCAAGTATACGTATCGTTACCAAGTAATAATGAACTTTCTATTTAAACCCCAAATATCGATCCCACGGGGAAAGTGCAAATTAATAATGATAAATTTTATCAGGAAATTTGCAGAAAATCAAACGAAATCACTATCACTAATTTTTAATGTTGAGATATTAACTAAACTCAATTAGCTAACTATTAGCAAAATAGAAATGTAAATTTTGTTTAACTACTAATCTACTAACTATGTTTATGTAATGAAGTTTCTTATGTGAAAAAGCATCCTTCCCACTACAATGAAATCCTGGTGAAATGAGCTGAGATAAATGTTTATAATATGTATTGTGCCAAATAGGAGCGATTTTAAATCTTTACCCTGATACAATGTAAGGAAATCATTGGTTAATCTTAGGTTTAGTCCATAAATCCATAGCTAGGCTAGGAGGATACTGGCTCCCACTCCAGTGGTCGCGCTTCCCTTCACCTAAAGGCTAACTCTCGCTTTAGGTTTAAAACACTAAGACCAAATTAGGGATTTTAGTTTGTCACCTTAAAGATTCTCCAATTCTTCACCCAACAAAGAATATTTCCCTATTTTTTTGCACTTAATTTCATGAATGAAATTCTCCTTCATCCAATCAAATGTGATCCTCACTCTGTTATAGAACGCATACTCAATTTCCCGGATCATATGTTTCACAACATATTTTAACAAAACAATAATCCAAATTGAAAAGTAAATTAAGATCGAGTTGAAAAATCATCACAATTTATTTTATATTTTAATTATGGCACATTCATATTATCTCTTCATTTCTCCAGATCTCAGAGTAGGGGACAAGATAGAGGAAACTATTTAAACTTCATGAGAAAGATACGACAAAACACAAATTTCATATATAAAAGAAAGTTCATACAAATCTAAATAAAAAACAAACTTATCTGGAACTCTTTCTCAAAGCAAATCCTTTATAGCCATTCCTTAGAAATGCAAGAAGAAGAACTCTCTCACTTTTCTCCTTCTCTAACACTCTTACAGAAAGTTTCACACTAATTATCACCACAAAAACTCTAAACTGTGAAAGCAAAATTACTAATTGACTCCAATATGTGGTGAAATAAAGATGGATTATGGAAATGTAGAGTGGTAGAATGTTCTAGAGGGAAAAATGAACATTGAGGAGCCCCTTTTCTAATGAAATTTAACCCCAAATAAAGTCCAAGGTCGGGTCTCCAAGAGGTGCCTCCAAAAACTCTTCAAAAATCATCCAAATACATTGAACCTTCTAGAAAAGGAGTCTGAACCGCCATTGACTCCGTCGAAGCTGAGTAAAAATCTTCCAGCCTTCGGTTGTTCAGCGCCGTCGGAGCTGACCTTGGCGCTGCCGGTGCTGAGTATTTCCTCAAAAACGTCATTTTAACTGCAAACTTTATCATTTTTGCTTTAATCCCTAAAAACCAACAACCTACAAGAGAACATCAAAATACCTTCCATTAAAGTGTAATATCACAAAAAAATAGGTATAAAATATGGGTCTAAAAATGCATATATTTTCAGTGTATCAAAATCTCCGAACTTACATGTTACTTGTCCTCAAGCAACTTCTCTATTACATAAAAATATGACTTATGGTAAAGACTTTAACTTTTAGACTTCCATATTTTACTTCTCTAAATATAATAGTTTTACCTAAAAAAAATTTAAAGCAACTCTAGTTAATACTAAAGTTGTAAAGATATTCAGTAATTAAGTCTAAGGTTTATGATCCTCCATTCTTTTCAAGAAAAATTGAAATTTGTTATATTAAAGTCACTTAGGAAATTCATATGAAAAATAAATTCATAAAACATTATTAATAATTAAGTTAATATTCAAATCAAAAGTTTAGAAAAATGTGTCCAAGTCTTTCCCTTAAGTTGATTCAAGTCAAGCCAATTTTTAATTAGGCATCTCCTCAAGCTTCTCCCCATATCTTTTCTTTTTCTGTTATTTTTCTTTTCTTTTTCTTTTCTATGTGTGAGGATTACTATATCTGGATAGTCTTTAATGATTTCGAACTTTGCTATCCACTTCGTAAAGTTAAAAACTTTTTACATTTCTTCACTTAACAAATTTATATTAACTTAAATATTTTATAAAGTTTAATTCTTTTCTTTTTACATGAATCTTTTAAAATTTTTAATACTTCAAAAATATAAATTTCCTAACTTAAAATAGAAAAACATAGTCATATCCCCTTTTACCAAATATCTTATTGTTGACCTCACTTTTGGGTGAGGGTTTTGGGTCTTTCCATTAGTGACTAGGATCTAGCCTTAGGAATTTCCTAATTACTATCTTAGCATCTTAGAAATGGTACCCACCTTCTCCTTAAATATTTCAACCAAATTCTATTCTCTATGTTGGTTCTATTTGTGATCAATAATCTTTAATACAAAGATTAGATATTACATAAGCGAACCGTGATGAGAATTCCTATAGGTCCTTTGGACTTCGGGAAAGCCTTGCACTGCTCTACACCTTTTTTGGACTTCAATACATTGCATCATCATTCATCTTCATGATCATCATAAACATTGCATTTTCATATCACAATGTTGCAATCATTACACCCAAGAGGCTGATCAAAATTATTTGAACCCAGTTTCCCCTAAAATACCCCACTTGAATATTTCAATTCTTAAAAATTCCCCAAAACTGTCATTGAATCAAAAAATCCATTTTAAACCATTTGATGGTATCATTTGAATCATTTAAAACCCAAAAATTGCAAAAATACCCGATTTTCCCAAAAATTACCAAAATACCCCTAGACCCACAAAATACCCAATTTCCCAAAACTTTCTAGAGTCACCAATAAATCCTAAAAATCACACCAAATTATTCATTTAGTCTTCCTGAGTGTTTTGACTGTAATATTGTCATACATTCAAAAAAAATATTCACACCTCGACACCAAAATAACGAATACTTAAAAAAACTTCGGGGATTGTAAAACCTTCCACATTGATTGAAAACGATCCCGAACTCTGTCGTTTGACTACAAATTTTTTCTTGAACCACTCCGAGCCTCTAACTCAACTTTTTGACCACTTTGGTCAAAGTCGACCAAATTTACCAAAATGCCACTCATGGACCAAAAATTCTCAAATCCTCCAAAACCATCTCAAACACTCCTAAAATTAATTCTTGACTATCCATTGGGTCAAATTTGACCAAATTCACTCACTTTGACCAAAATCATGAAATTGAGCTTCGTGACCAATCAAATACCTCAATTTCAAATTCAACATGTCTAGATCAAATTTCAAATGAATTCAAATCAACTTAATTGGCCCATGATCAATTTCTAAAATGATTGATCGTGAACGAAAGATTCGACATAATTTAAATTTGACGAATTTTTAACCCGATTGCAAAAAAAAGTGTTCTGAACGACCCGGGATGACGAAACGGATCAGGCGAGTGCGTCCGAATTGTCGATTTTTCCTAGGAGAGCCATTCATGCAAGAATAATAATAATATTATTATTATATTGCTATTATTATAATATAATATAATATTAT
>JXCR01123473.1:62270-79256 GCA_002079205.1 Phalaenopsis hybrid cultivar | reverse complement strand
CAATTCCTATATAATTACATAACTAACACCTAAACTTTAACTTTTACATATATTCCACCTTACCTATGCATGAAAAAATGTATTCCACTTTGTATGTGGTATGAAAGATTTTTATGATAGAAATGGAAAAAAATAAAATTCAGATGTTAGATACATAAATACATATGAATTTGGTGATATGCATGTAAATTCCCTTATAATCATTCTTCCATGTATCCCTCATTCTATCACACATTCATTTTAACATTCTCATTTTTCATGCTCAACTTTATTATCAGTAGTAGAATGAGTTATAACAGAAACATGATAGCACATCTTTCATAGAGAATATGAAAGCTAGTTCAATTGAAAGTATCTGATATGTTGCCAACATAAATGAATGTTGATGGGCAAACATTGATTGATTAATTTATAATGAATTTTACAGGAATCACCCGTTTATATAAATTAAAGCAACAAAAAAAAAGGTATAGGCTCCTTACCAGTGTGACAAATTGAAGCAATAAGATATTAGCTAAATTCCACCCTTATTCAAGGCCATAAACTTGCACTGCACATTCATGGCTAGCAATTGGGCCTCCTTCTTGTCTAGGAGATTCCTTAACCTAACATTCTCATCCATGAGATTCTGAACTTCAGCCTCTTTCCGCACCGTTTCATTTTCAAGGCGAGAATTCTTTTCCACAAGCCTGTTTAAAATTAAAAGAAAAAAATAAACATCATTTTGATAGAGATTACTTTCAGCAAATCACATTCAACAACTTTGAGATTTGATTTCAATAGAAGGCATGAAACCTACAAGCACATTTACATTTTCTTGATTTTTTTTTTTTTTTCATTCAGACACCAACATTTGAGAATTACAAAACAGCAAAATTTAATAAATGACTATCTAGACAGTAATTTTTATCATAAAAATGAACCATTTAATGAAATATTAAATATTTTGGTTACAACAATTTTTTTTTTGTTTTCTGAACTAAGTATAAGTTCACAACATTCCAACCATTCCAAAAACCTAAAAACCCATCACTAACAGTTGAGCATTAACAAAATTATAAGTTGATCCATGATCCATCAGCAAAATATAATAATCAACTACTTAATGAGTAATTTCTAACATGACAACGCACCATTTAATGAGATATTAGAATTGTTTGGTCACAAAGTTTTTCTCTGCACCAAGTATAGTATAAGCCAGCTAAAAAAAATCTGAAACCACATCTCCTCACCATTCCCTATCCGCCCTTCTCTTCAATCCAAATAAAAAAAAAACCACCGCCATTCAGTAAAGTCAATAGTGTGAATTCTATGTAGAAAAGGAATTAAAACATTGGTGATATCAATATCCGAAAAGAGTTACTGCAAGTTCACTCATAAAATGAAATTAAAAAGTAAGCATATAAGGTGCATGAGGCTCCCAATAAGGTGGGAATGAGTTCTAAGAAGACTAAAATTTAGATTATTGTTTTGTACGACAATAGCAGATGTTTTGTTGCAGATGTATATAAACAGAAACATCTCAGCCAGGAAAATAATCACATTTTGGACATTTCAGCTTTATAAAAGTGCAAAATACAAAAAATTGTATCATATGTCTTTTGCTTAAATACAAATTCAGGTATATGATTCCCTTGTGCAGTGCAAAAATCCTACATAATCTTATATGTGGCAAAATGTTTTGTGACATATGACGTTCAACCAAAGTTAATCACCTTGAATAAACCAATAAACACGACAGAGATCAAGATGTGGTTGAACGTTAATTAATGATTGAACATAAGAAAAAAATAGAAAATGTAGAAAAAGAATAAAGATGCAAATCACAGTCACACTGGATCATGATGCAATAAGAAAATTATATTATGGTGGTGTAACATCCCACAAACAGATAACAAGGAAAATTGAACTGACTAGTGTCGATTCAATTGAACCTCCATTAGTCTGATCTGCGTTATAAGAAAGTGAGGAGATGGAGGGGGGTAAAGCCTGCAGACGAATAACAGAGTGAGCAAGAAAGTGGAAAAAGAGGAGCTGAAGTGAGCAGGGGTCAGAACTGAGAGAAAAGAAAGAGGATGCACGAGCAGGAAACTGGAGATGAGTAAAGGAACACATGAGCAGAGGAGCAGGAAACTGGAGATGAGTAAAGGAACACATGAGCAGAGGAGCAGAAAGCATGAACCAGAGTAGGCACGGGCAAGAGCAATGAGATCAAGTGGTGATCAAGTCCATTGCATGCTAGCAAAAGAGCAAGCAATTACGAGCTCAAGAAAACAGCTGCAACCAAGAAATAGATCAAATGCTAATCTATATATTTAGAAAAAGCTAAAAATTAATTTCAAATGATAGAAAGAAGATTGCAGAAGGAAAATTTGAAATAATTTTGTTAGTTAAATAATTTGTAATGAATACAAGGAGATGATATTTAAGGACCAGGTGGCAAATTAAATGCCTAATGGTAGTGATATAGTAAATAAATTTACTTATTAAAATTTCAGAAATATATAAAAGAATGATATTTACTTTTACGAATGTAACTGGAATGATAGATTACTTATTAAACAAAATATTTGCTAGTGGTCACTAAAGATTATGAATTTGAGTGGGAGTATACAAACTATATTTTTAAAATGAGTGGAATAAAGTAAAAAGAAAAAAGAAAGTTTTGTTAAGGGTTGAAATATAGAAATCTTATGTTTATGTGCACCTTGATATAGGTATTCTACTGCAGAGATGGCTTTTAAAAGTTGGTAAACTAAATAAAACTCCTGAGGTCAAAGCGAGTGCTTATATTTTTATGGTAATATTGCTGTTTCTTCTAAATTAGTTGCCGTAATAATTATTAATATTATTCAATGAACCAACATTTTTTTTTTGTTATAAAATTGATTCATCTTGTTGGGATGAATGACATGAATTTTTCTATTATATGTTCAAACGTTTATCTTACAATATATAAAGTTAATTATAGAAAGTTATGGAATAATATGTACGTAAATAGATGATCTAAAGAAAATAATTGCAAGTACATGTCGAATGATAAAATTAACACTTTTATGGTACTAGCTGGGAATACTAAAGATACACTTGCATAAAAACTGCAAAATGATATAGATATTACCTTGAATGATAAATTTTAGACGATACTCATATGATAGATGCAATGTATAAAATGATATATATAAGACATGATACCCCCACTATTGTGTAGTACAAAAAATTAAATCTTTTCAATGCTTAGACTAACAATCCAATGATGACATACTAATTTATTGGATTTTACCTGATTTGCATATTCTCTCTTTAATGTTTTATGCTACTATAATTTTAGAGATATGAATATTCACAGAGTTATTAATAACTCATGATAAAATGATATTTTCAATAACACTTTTAACTGCAAAAAAGAAAGTGGAAGAAAAGAAAATGCTTATCAAAGACACAAACAACCAAGTTAATAGTAAATACATTTATAATTGCTTACTTTTAAATTGAATTAAAATTTATTAGTTAGCGCTCTTTTGATTCATTAAATAATTATTTTTAATAGTAGTGATAGTAACTTAAATTATATTCATTATCTAACAGTTTATTCAAGCATTTGATTATTCCAAGTCCTAAGACCAAGTCGTAACAAATGGAGAGTTATTAGGGACACCATCTGCCTTTAAAGAGGCAGCTGAAAGTTGAAAAGAAGGAATAAGTGATCATAATCCAAGCTCCAAGACCATTGAAAGGGCCAATAGATGAGGTCCGAAAAATAATGTTAGGAATCTGATGGTTTTAGAGATGATGGATTGGAGGAAAATTGTCGTCATAATTTGCATATATATTATTCTTCTATCTCTATCTACGGCTTTCATTCTTCTTATTAACATCACATTTGTCTTTCATGTCCCTAACCATCACACTCCCGCCATGAGTTTTCAGACCAATTATGTATTGGCCTTCTAAATGAGTTCCGAAATCACATTCGGATAACAAAGAATCGAGATGTAACCAGGAGGATTGTACTGTGGTGGGGGTTACTGGCTATACCATCCAACAGTGTAGAAGACAGCAGAGAAATGAAGAGGGACAAGAAAAGGAAGGTGCTTGCATCGGCTGATGGGTGTGTAAAATAAAATTCAACAATACCAGAAACTCATTGCTTATGATTAACTAAATTATAAGTGTTTGTCTTCAAGATGGATGAAATTGAACATAGAAAAGGAAAAACAATAGTATCAGAAAAATTAAATCAACTATATGCAAATCATATACATGCATTATTTTATAGTGACAAAAAATGAAACCAAGCATAAATATCATACATTAGGGTAGTAAAACATGTCATTAGGCTAGTGGTGTAAACAAGCCAAGCTTGAGCGAGCCTAGTATTTGTTTGTGTTCGACTCAATCGAATTTTTTTCACCCAAAGTATGGTGGTTTCGAAATGCTCGTTAATAGCATGTTCAGGCTCGATTCAATTCGAATTCATTTGTTCATTTAAGATCGTATTTTGCTCAAATTTAGCTTGAATCATAAAAAAAAATAATAAAATTTAAATTTTTTTTAAAAAAACAGCATAAAAAACAATATTAACATATAATAATAAACATAATTTATCTAATTAATTAATTAATTCCATCTAAAACAAGCCGAATACGATCGAACAAATGATTGTTCATGTTCGGTTTATTTATAAATTGAGCTAAAAAAATTGCTCGTGTTTGATGCGCTTGCTTGATGAACGAAATGAACACAAGATACTAAGCAAGACGAACACGAGTTGTACATGAACAACAAGCTTTTATGACAGCTCCACATTAGGCAATATAGAAGCCCTTGCATTTCGTAAGTACTATGTTAAATTAATGTAAACGGCATACAAAAGCCAAGGTGAGTCGAACACAAGCTATTCGCGAACAACAAGCTCTTTCGACAACTCTACATTAGGCAATATTGAAGCACTAGCATTTTTTAAGTTTTATGTTTAGATTACTGTAAACAACATAAAAATAACATAAGCAGTATGTGAATGATGATAGCCAAATGCATTTCATACATAATTTACAAAATAGCCGCAAATTTTTAAATTTTATTTTCTAAGTGTTATGTTAGATTTTGAGATGCAATTTCTTTTGATGTATGATAAACTCTGTAAGAGTACTGATATGATTTGCCTAAAAAAAAATTGCATCAACAAGAACATTTAAAATTTAGCTTTCAATCAAATTAACACAGCCACAACCAAAGCGGCATATTTTCCTACACCTAGCACCCCAATTATCATTTGTCTCATGGACCTTGTATCATGATAATAGCACTACCCAAATGAACCCCCACCCTTCAAAAAAGGAAAATAAAATGAAGAAAAGAGCACAGAAAAAAAAATCAATAACATCCAATAATCACTTTAACAAATTTAGGCAACTGTTTCCTCATTGTTTCTTTATGTTTGCACTAATGTGCATATCAAGTTTTGAATCTCTTCATCCTCAATCCATCCTTCTACGCACAAGAAAAAAAAAACCAGATGCTAATGAGAGAAATCCATTTATTCATTTCCCAAAATTAATTATTTAAACTATTTTTAAATCCAACTTGAAAAATATAATCACTAATTGTCACGACTCGGCGTGGAGGCTCAAACTTTCCAAGGCAAGAATTAACGTTCAGATGGTAAACTTAAAATTTTCAATTTTTATTTTCTATCACCAACAAGTTGACAATACAAATAAATTGAAAGAGCCAATAAAAAAATAATTAATTTAACCAATAATAAGTTTATATTTCAATTTTTTGTCCTCATCTTCTATATACATTATCTTTTATAATATCCATCTTCTATTCAAAAACGTAAACCTGAAAAAAATATTAAAATATGATAGCCCAATGGAGCATATAAACTTCTAAACTACATTAACCAAGCGAAAGAAGATAAAATGTATGCAAGTCTTTCTTAGTCTGCTCTATAAATCCATATAACAATTAAATAATATATTCATAATATTTGCTCATGAAAGAATCTAAAAATTTCTACATGCATTATCTTTTATTTTAATTTTTAATGTTTAATCTTATAAGTTTAATATAATCTTCCTCTTCACTTATACATCCATCTCAAGAGCACCATCTTAATATAACCTAACACACCCATGGCCTATACGTATCACATCAGCACAACGAGGCACAAACCAATTCTACTATTGTTTAAGGTGAAAAGATACACCTGACAGATAATCTCCAGTCAGCACAACGATTTGTGATCTAAATTATACAATTTCCTACGGTGGTAGGAAAACATATACGCATATAGATACACTTGCATCCTCAGTCAGTACTATTAGAAATTGCACTTCTTCGCTTAGCATGCACATACAAGTATTCATATATATAATATTTTCATTTCATTCTTCATAGCACACGTTATTCTATTATGAGAAATTTTTTATTTATCTACCAATGAATAAAATGCATCTCTATTAGAATATAAATGCCATGTAATAATTTGATATATACACCTATATCATAATGTAAGTCATCTAATAATCTAATAACGTCATTGGAAAATCATTATACAATTATTTGGCATAATTGTTCACATACATGTTTTTTTCCTAATAATATGAATAAATCACATATAATTTAAATTTCAATGGTATAGACTATAATTGTGGAAAATAAAAAATCAAAAATATAAGCAGAAGTAAGAAATACTACTGTAAGATAAAAATATAAGTATTCGCCACAATCTTATTTATTTCGTTCTCCTTAAAATTTATTTTTCCTGCTACAACACCGAATATCATTATATGTATGGTTGATACAACAGCAACACAAAAACAACAAGCCTTTATCCCACTAAAAGGGGTCAGCTACATGAATTCTTTTTCTCTATTATGTCTTATTAAGTAACATATTTTCATTTAATTCAAATAAATTAAGTTCATTTTTATATAATATGCCCAAGTCTTTCTAGATCTACCTTTGCCTTTCTTAACATAAATCGAATCCAAAACATCTACTCTCCCAACTGGATCATCGGATGGTCGATGTTTAATGTGACCAAGCCATCAAAGACAACTCTCTCTAATGTTATCTGCCACCGGAGCTGCACTAACCCTATCACGGATATATTCATTTCGCATTTTGTCTTTAAGTGTACAGTCATTCACCCACATAAGCATTCTCATCTAGACAACACTTAACTTAGTTCTATGTTTCTCTTTTAAAGGCCAACATTCTGCCCCATAGAGCATTGCAGGTCTCATCACCTTCTTATAAAATTTTCCTTTTAGCCTAAGTGATACTTTTCAATCACAAAATAGACTCGAGCGTTCCTCTACTTCGACCAACCAACTTGAATTCTGCTAATAACGTTCCCATCTATATCACCATCACTTTGAATAATATATATGAGATATCAAAAGCGTTCACACGTTTTAATAATTTGATCACCCATAATTACAACTCTAAAACGTTACCTACATTTCGGCAAAGCAATACCTACATTTCTCCTATCATCCATAACTATTCCTTCAAAGCGTTACCTACATTTCTCCTATCATCCATAATTATTTCTCTAAGTGTTACTTGATTTGAACACCCATAATAATTCCTCTAAAGTATTACCTACATTTCTCCTATCATCACCACCAAGATTTCTTTGTGCTCTAAACAAGATCTTAAAATATTTTTTTATTTAATCAAAGGAAAAGACATAATGAGAGCTTACCTCAATTACTGCCTAATTTCTTCTACCAAATCAATGATCCAAAGTCCTAATCCGTTGAATCAAAATTTCCTTTAATCTTCAATTAAATTCATAATATTATTAACACCAATTTAAAAAAAACAAAATCTTTAATTTAAAAATATAAAACCCTTACCTTAATTACCCTCCTTTTGCTTCTTGTAATTCAAAGTCATCTTCTGATTTTACATATTTTGAATCTACCAATTCTGATATTATTCTTTTAAAATTTAACTTTAAAATTAAAATCCTTAAAATGAAATATGCATATATATTAAATTAAAAAAAAAACAAAGCCTAAATTCACCTACTAAAGCTTTGTTCACTAAAACTTTGTTTGATCTATTGATTCTATTCTACCTTGTCATTAATTTGAGTGCTTGTCAACTTAATGTGATGAAGTCATAAAATTTTACTATTAGCAAAATAACATTTTTAATTAAAATAATTCATAAAATTTAAGAAAACTTAAACCTTTACCTTCCTAAAGGCTCGGCCCAACCTTTCCCATACCAAAAGCCACACGTTATGGTTTGGTTTGGTCTCCTCTCGCACAGAGCGCCTTGCCTCCTCCTCTCCACATGATGAGGCTTCATTTGGCCTCTTCTTTTTGCACCAAGCCACACGACTCAACTCTTCCCTTTACTGGCACGCAAGGCCCACCTCTCCATTGCACAGAACGCGTGACTTTGGCTTTGTTTCCCTTCTTAAAGAGCAGACATAATCGGCTAGGTTTATGCACATGAGGTGCAATTCCACTCCTTTAACTTCTTCATTCTCGTACAAGACGCACGTGCTGAATCTTAGAGGTGTTCGAAACACTTGTCACTACTCCTTCTATGGCACGCCCTAGGTTTCCCCTCTGACTCCTTCTTCTCTCTCTTCTCTTTCTTGCTCTCGTTATCTATCACAATCTCTCTCTTCGATTCAAACGAGAGAAACTTAATCTTTTTAGACTTACGAAAACCTTCAAACGCATATTCAAACTAGCATATCAAATTTTTTTTATATGATTATTACAATTTTCACTAATAAAATTTTGTACTCAAAATTTAAGAGCTTCATAAAAGCCAATCATTATGCAGATGAAATATAAACTATCCAAAAATCTTAAAAGAAAGTCTAATTCTTTTAAAGTGATAACGAAAATAGTTTCGAAAAACCTAAGATTTGCGATAAGATATTTCAGTTAAATAATCTCCAAACCTCTGAAATATGAAAACATAACTAACACCACATCCTAAACTAACATAACTAAAAAAGCACTCAAATTCTAAATAAAAGAACATAAAGATACTCAACATAAATATGATAACATTGATCAAGCTCAATTAACATCTACATCAGTAGCAATAGGTTATTCAAGTACCTGATGAGTTAAAGAATAGATCTTAATCGAATGTTCTACTTTAGTTGCTCCTTGAGTCACTATACCATTTTCTGTCATCTTTTGCTAACAGCTTCCAAAAGTAAATCCATCTAAAAATTTGTTGAGCTGAACCTCTTTCTGAGTCAGCATTTGGTATTAATCTCTAAGTAGAATTAGGGCAATTTTTTATCAAATCTCCTGGCTATCATCATAAATAATATACCTTAGAACCAAATAAGCATTCATCATAGTGTAGCTTCTCACACTTAACACGAGCTAGTAGAGTTGATACCATCGTGGAAAATAGCTCCGTCAACATATGATTTTATTTTCTTCCTATTAGATTCTCCAAAATGAATTGTTAGTGCCACATATTTCAATCTCTTCCTCTTATGCATGTCTTTATGCTTCTAAATTTGCTAAATCAATTTTCACTCGCTTGACCCTTTCTATTAGCACTAAAAAATATTTAATCCTAAATGACACTAATGGTTGCCTGATTGAATCATTTAATCCAAAAAAGAACCTATAACGCTTATATGTAGCAGATATAAGTTGTGGTGCCCTCAATGTGTAGTGAACTCTACTTCAAACTACATGATTGTCTTTTCTCCATGCATCAACTTAAAGAGCTTAACTTGCATCTGCCTCCATGTAGAAAGGGGGGCATGAACTAATCTATAAATAATTCCATAAAATTTTCACAGTTAACTGACTCATTTGATATACCTCCCGACCTATCCCGACATTACACTTGCCATCATCTTTCAGATTCTCCATCTAATACAAATGCAACTAGAGGCACCTTCCTCTCATCCAAGTAAGACATACTGTCCAAAATCTACTCTATTCGCAATTGCTAATTTTCAGCTTCTATTGGCCCTTCAGTTCTCTTAAACAGTGGTGATCATAAATCCTAGAACATCTTCAAATATTTATCTATGGCAAGAGTATCGTTGTTTCCATTAGATCGTGATCTAGAATCCTAAATAAGTTGGGTCACAGCCGCCATCATCTGGACCAAGTGACATTTGTATTCACAATGACATTGGGTGATAATTCCTCTCCCACCTCCAGAGCATCCCCAATCTCCTCTTGAGCATCCATATGTTTGAGATAAAATAAGGTTATCTAGTCAAAGTTAACCTAACTCAAATCACTTAGATTAGTAATGATTAAAAATTCACAAAATTATCATGTTGGTTCTTCATTAAGATTCATATTATTTAATCTAACATTGTCTTTCATACCACTGTTGTCGCGATCCGGCTCGGGGACTTAGAATTTCAAGTGGAAGTGGATTGTGAAATTAAAATTTTCTATTTTCATTTTCTATCTCTAGTAGTTAAAAGCCAAAATAAATTGAAAGAGTTACTAAATAGAATAATATAATTAACCGATAATAAATTTACCATTCAATTCGTTGTCCTAGTCTTCTATATACACTCTCTTCCAAACTTAAAACATGAAAAATATTAAAATAACAAATTGAATTATCCAAAATAACCTAGGAGAACAATTATACTTTTAAACTACAATAATCTAAGGAAAAAAAGACAATATGTATATTATTGTTTCCTAATATGTTCTAAAAAATATATAATGATTAATTTGTATATTCAAGATATTTTCTCATAGAAGTAATGTAGAATTTTTACATGCATTATCTTTTGCTTTACATTCAAGATTTAATATTTTAACTTTAATGCACATCTTACTCTTAACTTATGTATTTATCTCGGGAGCATCGTCTAAACATAACCTAACACACCTTTGGTTGATACATATATCGTTGGCACAACGAGACCCAGTTCAGGTATACTATTGTCGGCACAACGATTCATGATCTGAATTACACGATTGACTGAAGTTGTAAGAAATATCTACATGTGATAAGTATATTAGCATCTTAGACTATTACTATAAATGAGTGAACTTCTCTCAACATGCAAATGCAAGTATTTATATATACATATTTTTATTTCAGTCTTCATAGCACATTTTTTCTTATGAGATATTTTATATTTATTAGCCAATGAATAAATATATCTATATTAAAATCTAAAGATCATATAATAATCTAATAAATTTTCTAGAATCTAAATGTCATACAATAATCTAATAACTTCATAAATAAATCATTGTGCAACTTTTATGCAGAATTGTTAGCACATTTCTTGCCTAATAATATGAAGACATCACTGATAATCTAAATTTTAACAGTATAAAGCATAAATTTTACAAAACTAAAAATTAAAAATATAATCAGAACTAGAAGCATTATTATAATATAAAAAAATAATTACTCATCTTAATCTTGCTTAATTAGCTTATTCTTCTTGAAATCTTTTATTGTTGCAATACCTAATATCATTATGTGTATGATTAATACTTATTAATTAATCTTTATCTTCAATTATCTACATTTCTATCATCGCCACCAAATTTTTTTGGTGCTCCAAACAAGATCTTAGAATACTTATTTATTTAATCAAAAGAAAAGACACATATGAGAGCTTACCTTAGTTACTCTCTTCCTTCTTCTACCAAATCAATGATCCAAAACTCTATCCTCTAAATTAAAATTCTTTTAATCTCTATTTCAATTCATAAAAATATAATTAACACCAATTTTGAATTTAAAAAGAATCTTTAATTTAAAAACATAAAACCCTTACCATTATTACCATCTTCCTGCTCCTTGTAATTCAAAATCTTTTTATAATTTTACATACTTTGAATATATCAACTCTGATATTATTCATTTAAAACTTAACTTTAAAATTATAATTTTTTATGAATATTTATTAAAATTAAAAAAAAAAAAACCAAAACACTTACTCAAGCTTGTTCGGCCGATCAGTAATATTCTCCCTTATTTTTAATTTGTGTGCTTACCAACTTAATCACTATTATCAATTCATAAATTTTAACATTAACATAATAACATTTTTAATTAAAATAATTTATCTAATATAAACAAAATATTGAAACCTTTACGATCCCTAAAGGCTCGACTCGATCTTCCCCAGACCAAAAGCTACATGCTAGGGTTCAATTTGGTTTCCTCCCGCACGAAGCCTCTAGCCTCTACACGTGTTGGGGCTCAATTCGAACTCTCCATCTTTGAAATTTGAGGAGCCGAGAAGGCATCCTGTTGATGAAATAGGTTGCAGTGGATACAGCGTCATCCCAAAAAATATTATGCACGTTAGATGAAAACATGAGCGAGAAGGTGGCGGTTTTTGCGTTCGGCAATCCCATTTTGTTGAGTGTCGACGCAAGTACTGAGATGGAGGATGCCTTTAGAGGATAGATAAGAGCCGAGGACGGAAGCGAAGTACTCTTTTGCATTATCAGTCTTGAGTGCCTGGATGGAGGTTTGAAATTGTGTTTGGATCATTGAGTAAAATTGTTCAAATATGTGACCAACTGCAGATTTATCTTTCATAAGAAATAGCCACGTTAGTCGAGTGTGATCATCTATAAATGAGGCAAACCACCGACTCCCTATAAGGGTTGTAACACGGGATAGACCCCAGATATCGTTGTGAATGAGTGCAAAGGGTCGGGAAGAGGTTTAACCAGCACGTGGAAATGACATGCGAGTGTGTTTGACAAGTTGACAAAATTCACATTGAAAAGAACGAACAACTTTATTGATAAATAAATTTGAAAATAGTTTTGCAAGATACATAAAATTTGAATTTTCGAGACAAAAATGTCATAACATGATCTCAGAATCTTTATTGACACTAGAATTGAAGTCAGAATGATGGGTAGACAAATGTCCGCAACGAGGTCGTGGTGGTGAAGTACTGTTGATGACGTAAAGACCCGAGCACATCTCAGCATTACCAATCGTCATCCCCGAGTTCGCATCCTGAAATTCACACATGGTAGGGACAAATTTAGCAATACACCTCAGATCACTAGTCAACTTTCCGATAGATATTAAATTGCAATTTAAAGTAGGAACATGAAACACAGATCGGAGTAGAATGTTTTGGGTGATGCACGCGGAGCCAAAGCCGGTGACTTTGGAGACAGAGTCATCGGCAACGCAGATGGTGGAGTTGTCTCCGCACGACCTATGGTCATGGAGAAGTGAGGCATCGTTAGTCATGTGATGAGAAGCGCCAAAATCAATGATCCACTGACCGAGGGATCCTTGATTGACTGTGAAGGCATGGTAGAACGTACCTTGATGCGCAAGCAGACCGGTGATGGGGTTGGGAACAACCAGATCAGGTGGTTTGCCGATCAGTTTGTGCAGCAAATCTAGTTGCTCTTTGCTGAATGGACTAGGCGTTGGTGCAGGAAGGTCATTGGCACCGATGACGTTGTTGGCACGGGGAGTGCGATCAGACCGAGGCATCCAATCGGCTGGCTTTCCATGAAGCACCCAACATGTGTCTTTATTATGGTCTGGTTTGCGGTAATGGTCGCACCAGGGACGTCCTTTGCTTGATGGGTTGTCGCTTTGTCGAGGCAGAGGAGCCCGAGCTGCAAGGGCGGATGCGTCAACAGAGAGATTGGGCGAGGTGGAGATAGGCCCAAGCATGAATTTCTGGCGGCTTTCTTCGCGACGAACCTCGGAGAAGGCCTCGCGAATACTCGGTAGTGGTTTGAAGCTTAACACACGAGAGCGGACATGATTGAGAGAGTTGTTGAGGCCGAGAAGGTATTTGAATATCCTTTTTTGCTCAATGATCTGACGGTATAAGTTGGAGTCCGGAGAGCATTACCAGGCACGGACTTCATACAAATCAACCTGTTGTCAGTAACGTGAGAGGCCATTAAAATATTGAGTCACAGATTGATCACCTTGGTGAAGATCATGGAGGATTGACTCAATCTCGAATAGCTTGGATGTGTTATTTGAGTGAGAGTGTCTCTCGAGCGGCATCCCAATATTCTTGGCCGTGTCGTAGAGAAGAAAATTTTCTTCGATGTCGTTGGTCATGAAATTGATTAACCACGACATGACCATGTGGTTTTCTGCATTCCATGTTCGAAATTTTGGGTCATCCTTGGTCGGAGCGACAACATCACCAGTGATATAGTCGTCCTTGTCTCTGTCGCATCGAGCTCCTCGACTCAACTCTTCCCTTTACCCGCATGCAAAGCGCACCTCTCCTTCACATAGAATATGCGACTTCGGCTTCATCTCCCTTCTTCCCAAGCGTATGCAATCCGCTAGGGTTATGCATGCGAGATATGATTCCTCTCCTTCAACTTCTTCCCTCTCATACAGGACACACGCATTTATCCTTCGAAGAATTCAAAACCCCGTCCATACTCCTTCAGCATGCTCTAGATTACCCCTCTGACACCTGTCTTTCTTGCTCTTGCTATCTCTTCTGATCTCTCCATTCAATTCGAACAAGTGAAACTTATCCTTCTTACAGTTACAAGAACGTTGAAATGATTACTCAAACCGACACATCAATTTTTTTTCTATACAGTTATTACACTAACCACATTTACAATATCCTCACCAACAATTAACTTAATATCAACAATTTTATCATCAACTTTATTAACTTCAATAATTTAATCCTTCAACTCTCTACTTACTACAATTCTTATTATTATTATTAACCCATCCAATACAAAAAAGGTTATAAAATTTCCCAATATCCTTGGAATTTATACCATTTCACTTAGTTTATTATAAACACAAAAATAATTATTCTTCTAACAAATGCATCCACTAATTTTCTTGTATTATCATTCAATGTCCACTTTAAACAATCTAATCTTATTTTCAAGTGTGGCAAAATCATGTCCACTTTTAGCACAATTGCATTAAGTAATGGTTCATCACTCATGATAATGTTCTAACAAAACCTCGCCAACCTTACGTTAAAACGGGCATAGCTTGTAAAGCTTCATTTTTACATAATGTCCTGGCACTAATAAGGTTCATTTTATGAACTTAGGCATAAATTCTGCAATTTGATTTCACCTAACATCAATCATAACCTTTATCATTCCGACATAGGGCCAGCAAAAAATTTTGAACTAATTATATTTGGCATAATTACTATAATTGTTGTCAACCTACACCAATCATAATTTTCTCCTCCGGAATTCAAACCGAGAAAAAAGTTTTAATTGGTATAGCACACTCTCTTTGAATAAAAAAATTAGAAGTCTTCGTATTACCTTAGTTCGTGAATGCTGCCCGTTACATGTGTTGAGCTTTGAATTATTGTTATAGTTTTCACATGTTATTCTGTTTTGCAGATCTTTGAAAGAAATTAACTTTTATTTTTTAATTTAAAATCAACTCCTGGGCAAGCAGCTTGCCTTGCTTCTTCCCTTACATCTTACCAGTACAAGCTTCGGGCATCACAAGAAGAAGTAAAATTGACCATGGTTTATTCATTGTATAAAATATCATACCAATGAAGTCAATATATTGACAAAATGCCAGCTTTTCTCCATCTGTGGCCTATTTCATTATTTATAAGCCAGCTGGATTTCATAAAACTGACAACTCAAATCACCTTACCAAACAAGTAGACTAAAAATTTGATAAAATAGTATTTCATGCAATCATAAATAATTGGTAAACAAGTTTATCACTGATTTATAGAGAAAGACAAGTTCAAATTTTTTTTTTTTTCTACAGGTTAAAATATTTAAATCATGCATTACTTGCTCGCAAGAAACTTAGCAATAGTAAATTAGCATGCTTAAAAAATTGCTGAAGGTTCTAATTATATGTTCATAATACATTACTAACAAATATATTTTAACAAAGTAGCATGATGTAAAGGAGTCAACAATACGAAAAAGAAGCATGCATGAGAAAATAGTGATTAAGAAGGGAGAAGAGGAATAGAACATAATAGAGTTAGCTGAGCATAATACCCAAGACCATATTATCTCAAAATTCTAGATTCTTTATTTTAGCATCAAGTTCCAAAATAAAGCATAATAGATGCCTTTGATATATCTCCAAAAAAACATTCTTTCAATATAGAAAGTAGCAGCAAAGAGCAGTTCAATACATAAATAAAAAAAATAAGTTATGATTATCATTAATATTTAGTCTAAACCTATAATGTCCCGAAGCCTAGCAAAGAAGAACTTTGTCTAGAATTTGCAAAACGACCATCCAGAAAGCATATGGACAAAAACAAGGAGGGAAATTTACATACGTAGCACACAATTCTTATGTATTTATATATCTCACACTTAAACTTTCATATTTACATAAATAGAACTTTGGTGCTTTAAATCAATGCATGAAAAGTTGTATTTCACTTGTAAAAATTGGTAATAGTGCGATTTTTGATTTGATAGCACAGATTTGAGTGTTATGTGTGTAAATATGAAAGTTTAGGTGACAGATATGTAAATACATAGGAATTGCATGCTACGTATGTAAATGCCATAAATAACAAATTTTGTATTCAACTGTTTAAAACGGACTATATAAAATCATCAAAAAGCAATAGATGCCATACCTATCAAAAACATCCCTCGTTTGTACATGACTATCTGATGATAATGCTTCCTCTCTGGAACGTATGAGATTGTTAACAAATGACCTCAGCATTTCGAATTCTTGCTTTACACGAGAAAGCTCTTGCTCATTTTCTACAGCGTGCTGCTTCTGTCTCGATGTTTCCTGCATGAGATGTTCAACCCTTTGCCTCATCTCATTAAGTTTATCATTTGTACTAGCTGCAAGGTTTTCCATCTCTTTAACCTTTGTTGACATTCTGTCAATTTGGAGGCCCTTCCTTCTTAGTTCTGTCAATCCTAAATTTACCTTCTCTTTTTCATAAACAACTTCAGTTTCTGCAATGATGACCCTTTTAACAAGTGATTCCATAATATCTGTCACCATGCCTACTGACCT
>JXCR01123473.1:0-55713 GCA_002079205.1 Phalaenopsis hybrid cultivar | reverse complement strand
GAGGAGATTCAACAAATTTGGGATCCTTGAGACTTCATCTAGGTTTTTTCCTTTCATTTACTCAAATGTTGTGTTTTGAGTTCGATGTTTTATGTTTGGTTTTCAATGTATTGTAACTAAACATAAATTAATTAGTCTAGTACATTTTTATGTTTTGTACTCTGGAATTAAGGTTTTGAAATGAAATATGTGTGATCGTTGTTTTGTTAACCTGCAAATTTCATTTACTTGCATATTAGCCATATATATATATATATATATTAATGTTCACTTTGATATAACACATTTGAGAAAAAACTAGTGGAAGATTAGTGTTAGAAATAAATATTCTAATAACATAGGAGTATAATTGTTAGAAAATTACAATCATTTTGAGGAATAGAAAATCTTGAAGGTTTTTGCATGATTCAAACATGNTAGGGTTAAAAATAAATATTCTAATAACATAGGAGTATAATTGTTAGAAAATTACAATCATTTTGAGGAATACAAAATCTTGAAGGTTTTTGCATGATTTAGACATATAAATCGTAATATGAGATCTCAATGCTCTTTAATGGCTCAACGGAGCATAAAAAGTACCATTGTTCTTGATTGACAACACATATAAGAGAACCTAACATTGAGTACGATCATATGAGGTGTTCACTAGTCCAAAAAAGTTAGTTTAATTGAAAAATCATAGAAAAAATTTAACTTTTTATCTCTTAAATAAAACCATAAAAAAGATTTTTTATTAATTGGATAAAACTTGACTTGAAATAGGACCAATATTGGACTTAATTTAAAATTTTAATCTCCTTCCTCGTGAGAACAAACTTGACTCGATCATTGTATTACTTGAATAACACATGCAATTCGTGAACCTTGCAGAGGTCGGGTCAATTCCTACTCTCATCAAATGTATGGAATTTTGTAGCCTCCAATATTATTATGAGGGCACCTAGCACCTCCTTACTTGCCAATCTTCCCTAATCATGAAACATCACTACTACTCTATGACCATCCAAGAAGATCAAATTAATTGGAAAACTACTTCCCACACTCCCACCTTATCAAGTTGTAGCTTTGTGGAAGTTTGTGTTGCTCGAGAAACAAATTCTCCCTTTTGATCACTTCATCTACAAGCCTACAAGCAAGCATGAGGGATCATGTATCATGTGAGAAGTTGTCTCTATCAATTCCAAAAGACAAGGTTCCCATCACCTATTCTCGATATCACTCCATAAGAGATTTTTCACCCAAGATAGACCAAATGCCACTTCATCTAATGTCGTATTCATTCAAATGTATGGCATTGAGAGAGAGGAAAGCTATGCTTAAGTCATAGAATCCCCCTACATAAAGAAAGCATATCAAAGAGACAGGGCATATTTCTTGAGATATGACAGATTTCTTGTACAAGTTATGAAAAGTATAATGTCTCAAAATATAACTTAGAATATCAATTAGTTTAGATGAGAAATCAAGCACAATAGTCTTAAAAAGAATTTGATTAGTTTCCCCGCTCTTCCCCCCACTTTAAAAAACATGGAACCGCCTTTTTACCAAACACTTGAGTACACTTTTTTATGCAAATATTTGGAAGTTCAAGGATAAAAGTTTCAAGAGTAAGCTTCAATGAAGTGTCTTTCAATTATCTATCTTTGTTCTGCAAAAGCTTATTTCTTATGGATTCCATTCAAGCATTTATTAGGCTGCATTCAGTTTTACGTTTACCACCCTCCCATTAATTTATATAACTTGATAAATATCAGAAATTAAAGTAATATTCAAATCCACCATTCCCTTAGTTTTATACTATTCAAAAAATATTAAATAGTATAAGTAAAACTAAAGTTGAATTTCAAGCCTTCAAAATTGAAACTCCTTAACCTCTATGAGATTGCCCTCAAAAAATATGAAATTATTCATTCAATATGAACCAAAAAAATGCTTGTATTTAATTCCATAACTGAGTTCAAATCACTTCCAACTAGTTATCTCCAAACAAACTAACCCTTAGCAGAAACCATGTAGCCAGAAACATACTCTTGTTAGCACAAACGAACAAGATCATCATAGTTGAAAGTTATCAATGGACATAACATTACATCAATCGCTGCAGAAGATACTCGGCAACAAAAACACCTAGTTTAACCCTCGCCCTAGAGAACAACACAAAAAAGAAATTCCAAACAAACAGATGCTCTCAGCAACCACAACCTACCGGCCGAAGGAAATTGGGAAAAAGAAGTTAGAACATATTTCTCCAACAGAAAACGAATAAAACATCAGTTAAATCGCGCATCTCAATAGCTTAATTACCCGATAAAAGTTCGCGATAAGGCATACATCGATCCCAAGAGATTTAAAGAAGCTACCTTTGAGCCTATTGGGTGAAGGAGAACGAGATCGGCCGCCGCCGTCAACCGCCTTCTCCTCTTCTTCTCGGCGTTGAATGGGATCTCGGAATCCGGCCTACGCGCGGACTGCGAATTTTATTTATTTATAAAGCAATATATACTTTGGTGGATAATTTGTATTTAATTATAAACCAATTTATTTTTTTTATTTATGATATTTTATTTATGCATATAAATGTCCCTTAATTAAAATTTTAAATTATTACTCAATAAATAAATTTTGAAGATTTTAAATAAACTAAATTCCTTAAAATCGTTTAATTTTTATTTTTTGCAAAGCATAATTTGTACTAAAATATTCCTTATAATTTTAGTGTGACCCACATTTAAAATTAATTTGATGACCAATATAAGGACAATAAATGATCATCTCTTTATTATATAGCTCATAAAATATAAGTAATCTTAAATAGCATTTGAAATGAACTTCAACAGCTATGTGAGTTTATTTAAATTTCAGAAAGTTATGCATACATATCCCACAATTCTTACATATTTACATATCAAGCATCTAAATTTTCATATTGATATTAAAATTACTTTTGTGCCATAAATCTTTACATGAAAAAATGGAGTAATACTGCTTTATTTTATTTGATATTAGAAATTTGAGTGGTGTTCATATAAATATAAAAAATTTAGGCATTACATATGTAAATACATAAGAATTATGTGATGTATATGTCATGCCCTTAAATTTTATTAGGGGGGATTCACATAGGTAACACTCAATTCCTATGTATTTACCTATCAACATCTAAAGTTCGTTATTTACATAGGTAACACTGTCTCTCATCCCGTCTTCTAAACTGATCCGTCATTTCTTCCCCTGCCTTCTTCGTCCCGAGCCCACCTAGAAACTACTCGAATTTCTATGTATTCTTCCCACCTCCATTCTTGTGCTCCAGTTCTTCTTACTCACCTGGGATGAAAGTGTTTACAACAAAGCAACCGGTCTTCAAAATAGACATCGACACCACCTCTCTGTGGTGCTTCATTCATCCATTTATAACCCTTGGAGTTTCGCCAGTACATCTCCCTCTCGGGTGATTTCATGGTTACAATATTTCATGCATCAAGCTCAATATTTCCCTATACTTGTAACAATTGTTGAATATCTGAAACACATGCCGCCAAAAATCACTTGTCATGTGCTTAACTCCTCATAACTTGATTTTTTTTAGTTTTAGGTTTATAAACCTGCATTTATAAAACATTTCCATGGTAAGTCGTAGAGTCTGGTTGGACTATAGCATATATAGTGATGAACAGTGTTTTTTTTATTATCTATTTCTTGGTTGCAAACTAAAAATTGTTTGTAGTTCAATTCATTTTTAGCAACAATAACTAAAAAGCTAGGAAGCTTATTTCAAGATATGATCATGTGTGGTACATGCAAGTATGTATTATTTTGTTATTTTTCATATTAACAGCTAAGTGTGTGTGTGTGTGTGTGTGTTTGTATTTGGTTGTTCAATTTTATGTGGTATAGAAACTTGCAGTTTTTAATAGATGACATGGTGGATGGAAATACACATATACATTGTGGTATCCTCCTTATTAAACAGTGGCAATTAACAAAAACCTTACTTTTAATATATTTGGAAAGTTGTAGTTGTGTTGTTTTCTGCACAACAAGAATGCAATTACACAATAATTAGAGGCACAAAGAACATAAATTATTTATCATACGATCGGTCGATATTAGGTCGATTGAATGAAAAGAATGAATGACTCAACAAATATAGTATGGTCGCGTCAGTACTTTGTTGGCTGCTTTTGTCGAGCACTGTCATCAGCCTTCATTCATGTTGCTTGGATTTGATGTCATCGTCGTTGTCGTGGAGTAGCCAGTTTATCTTTAGTTATATTGATCTCTTCTCCGAATAATTATTCATCTCAAAAGATGAGAAATCAGAGGATTAGGGCAGGCGATAACAGGAACAAAGAAAAAGAAGTGTGAAGGAAGGCTTCATAAAGGTAAATTTTTGCATTGATAGCTTTAAAGCATATGTCTGGAATGTTTTAATGAAAAAATTATGAAGGAGACCTTATGAAAGTTGATTACCAGAGAGTTCGGGTGGATATACCCATTTTAGAGTTCTCATATTCCTATAAGGGAAAGCCCTTATAGATAATTATATATTAAGTAGTTAGTATAACTTAAGAAAACCCCTGATTAAGGTTAAGAATTGTTCTCAAGAAAATCAAAGGTAGTTATCAAGGAAAGAAACGTCAAAGTTCTATCCTAAAGACTGTAGATTCCTAAGGATTGTAAACTACCGTAATGTTTTATTGTGTCTTTGATAGTTTAGTGTTGACCTCATTTTGGTAAAGTCTAGTTTTCTCCTTATGACTTAGGATCTAGCCATAGGACTTTCCTATTGATTATCCTAAGAGCCTAGTGATGGGATCCATCTCATATTAGAAGCTCAATCCACTTCCTTGCTCTTCTTGGAGTTTCACATGTGTGGTTTTTGTCAACTAGCACTTAGTAGATTGAAACCAACATGAGGAAGCTCAAAAAGAAAAAAAAAGTACTTATAGGATTGTCATGCCTTAAAGCAACTCTGGTGGCTTGGTCTAGCACACACACACACTTGAAGTCACCATAAATTCTCACACACATCCAAAATCATCCATTTACCCAGATTGACCTATCTTTCACTTGAAGCCCATAACTACTCCATACTCTCTTGAAAACTCATGTGGGTGGTCCTAAGCCTCTAGCATTTTGTTAGGATGGCTAGGACCAACAAGCGGAGGCTTCAAGATGAGTCCTCATAAGGCATATGTGACTTTAAGTAAGCTTTTCATGGCTTGCACGCTCACATCATCTAATCAACCTCAAATCCACCCTAAAATCAAGATTTGCCAAAAATACCCCCAAATTCTCAAAAACACCCAAAATTGCCAAAATCCTCAATTTTGCTCAAAACCCTACCAAAAAAATTCCTAGCCATCCAAGTTGTCCAAATTCTCCCAAATTCAACAAAATGACCAAATTGCCTTTTGACCTCTAAAATTTTCAAAAATTCTCAAAACATCCCAATATAACCAAAGTACACCCACAATACATCCTGAATACTGCCTTGAGCAACACCACTTAAACTATTATTTTTCTCTTATATTCCTCCACATTGGAACTTTAAAAATATATCAGCCCTTCCCAGGTCAACTTTTCCCTAACTGGAACACAAAAAAAAACCTCTTTTAACTCTCTCCAAAAGTACTTAACCTCTTTAATGAAACACTTAAACCCAAAAATAATTTTCTACCAACTTCCCCAAGCTGGACAACAACTCCAGTAACCTTGGAAATCCCCTAAGCTTGCTTCCATGGCCATTCCCAAAGTCAAACATAAAAACAATTTAAGCACTTCCCACTCAAGTTCAACCTAAGGACACATGATGAATCAGGGCACCCTTCTCAACCTCTGAGCTTCCTCTTCTTAAAATGACTTCACCTTCGTGGCTTGGTCTCTTGGCCTATAAAATGGCCACACTCATGGCCAAAAAAAGGAAAACTCACCCAAAATCGGGGGAAAAGTCTGTCAAATTGTCTCTAGGCCTTCGTGTAGCTTTCCTCAGCAAATTCCCAACTTTTTTAGTCCCTCATCATCCACCATGATACTATAATTTTAAGGTCCAAAATCAAGACATTTTTGGCCTCCCCCATAAACCCCACCAAAGCTTCAAATAAATTGTCTAAAAAGCTTCACAAGTCATCAAAACATTGCCCCACACCAAAAGCCACCCTTTTTAAGCTTTCCAACATAGTTCTCAACCAAAGCCGAGCTACTTTTGGGTGACTTCTTACTTGGACCTTTTGCTGGAAGAAATCTATACTTGGAGCAAGCTCTAGGGGACCCAAGTGAAGCTACAACAACTATTCAATTGAGGCTTCACCTCTTGGACGAGGGTATCATTCCAAAACTTTACATTTTTACCACTTTCTGGAACTTTGCAAAGTAAGTTTACATTTCATGGTAAAGTAGCCTTATGGATTTGATCTACACACTTGGATGAAGGTTTATAAACAAATCTTACTTGATTTAATTGAAAATCAAGAGAGATATTAATGCTTGAAATTAGACAGTTTTAGTTTTCTAACTTGATGAAGAAGATGAACAATACCTGTGCTATTCATGGTTTTATTTTAGTGTTATATTGGTGTTATTGTCACTATTTTGCCATTTTTTCATGGTACTTCACATGTTATATGATTTAATGTTATTATGAAGTTATTACCGCTGATTTACTGTTGTTTATGATATGTTGGTGTTATCATGGATTTTGTCTGGTTTTCTTATAGTAAATTTAAAAAAAGAATTTTTGATTTAATTATTTCTAAAAAAATTATTCACTTTTAAAAAAAAAACATATCTTGGTGTAGAAAGATCATTAAAATGAAACAAAATTATCCTTGTGTTGGTAAACATATGAGAATTTATTGACCAAAAATCAAAATATTTATTTAGTATTTTTCTGTAAAAATTGTATTTTCTCTAAAACTTATTTTAATTATAAAAAATCAAATACTTTGACTAAAAATTTTGAGGATTTGTTCATAATGATATTAGGAGTATTCCTTTATTTTTCTAAGGTCGGGGAATGCTTCTAACTCAAAAACACTATTTTCTAATAAAAATATCCCTATTTTATTGAAATAATTATTAAAATTAAAATATAATTAAAAAATTGTAAAGTCAAGATTGGTGAGCTTCCTATGGTCAGCGAGTTAGTGAAAGATTGAAGTTTGTTTTAAATTTTAAAATTTGTATTTTATTTGGTTTTCCCTCCAAAAAATCTTTAATAATTATGAAAATTAAAATATATTTTGAAAATTCACCAAATTGGTTTTGATGAGTCTCCTGACCATGAGAAACATCCCAAATTTTTCCTAAGGATAGAAAGTTTATTTTGATAGGTTAAATTATTTTTTTATGTTAAATTCCTTATTTTTTAGTATATATAATTCCAAAAAATAACTACATATTAAAAAATGTAATTCTTCTCTATTGACTTAATTAATTTTCATGCTCATTTGATGTGGAAATTGAAATGTAGGGAGTGTAAACCCTTAAGGTA
Organism: Phalaenopsis hybrid cultivar; assembly: GCA_002079205.1. Lineage (NCBI taxonomy): Eukaryota > Viridiplantae > Streptophyta > Magnoliopsida > Asparagales > Orchidaceae > Phalaenopsis > Phalaenopsis hybrid cultivar. The sequence continues at coordinate 48,218 of JXCR01123473.1, read as the reverse complement.
GATTTGTAATTTCCTAAATTTTAGGATTAATCATAGGGGAGGGAATTAAAATAATGATAATTAGTCTACTGAAGCTATTGAAACCCAAAGGGAAACTTGGTAGTAACTCATTTACCTTAATTCTTTTTATAAGGATAAAATTGTAATTTTGAGAATTATTGAGGGTTGGAAGAAAATAAGAACTTAGATGATTCAGAGGTTAGGAGAATGAATTAAAATATCAGCAGGCTATCAATTAAGACCTCTAATCATTGGTTTGATTTAACTCTTGGAGGTTCTCACACCAAATGGATGTCATAAATTCTTTGGTTTGTTTAATCAGGCATCGTTGTCAAGTAATGTGGCTATTCCTCAAGGTAGCTGCACTCCTTGTGATATTTTGCCCGATTATTTAAACTATTAAATATGTGAGATCATTTTGGTCTCATTTTTCAATATTAAAATGTTATTTTCAAAAATCAATATATATTTATAATTTAAAATTATTTTCAAAATTAAAGAGACAAAAAATTTCTAGCGACTCCGCTGGGGAATAGTTTCTCTCTCCATTGTGACCAGAAGATTTTGTTTTCATACACATTAATGCGTTCATATCCCTCATGATCCCAATTAGCATTCTTTCATTGGCATGCTCTGCTCATTTCTTTCTTGAGCAAGTACGATTAACTCTTCATGGATCCTGGCGGGTTGAACCCCTAATAGGTGTATTGGTGAACGAGGTTCACCTAAGCGAGGTGTGTTGTGGAAACAGACTCGGACTGGGCCCTAAATTTCACTTTTACTCTGTGTCTCTTGGGTTTGACTTGCTATTAGCAAGTTGAACTAAATCTTTACTATCATACCTTCCATCTAAATTTAAATATTAAGCAAAATCCGTTAACACCATAATGTCGCAAAAATCTAAAAAATTACGCTCCATAATTTAAAAATAAAGAAAAAGTAAGGCAAAAACTTCAAAAAAAATAAAAATACACATAAATACAATTTAAAAAAAAATTTCTACCAACTTCAGAAGACAACCTTTGTTAGTTTTAGTATTTGTACTATAATTACAAGGAATATGAATTACTGACGCTCTGAAATTTCCAAATAACAGCCACGATGTTGTCACCGAAGTTATTTTTCTTGTTCACCCAAGCGTTCAATCTTCCTTAAGAAAAACCTGCACTCCACCAAGGAGCAATGATCAAGTTTGGAACTGGTTTCGATGAAGTTGAAGTTATACACGAGAAGGCGCCTGATGTTGTTATGAAGACCGCACCACCGGAGGAAGCCGAGCCTGCAGTTGAGTATGACCTGAACGTCAAGCATGAGTTTCCTACAATTAAGAAGCCCAAGATCAGGGAGACTCTTGTTAGGTTGTCGCCCCCGTATCTGCAAGTCTGTCATTCTTGTGAAGAAGAGATTTGTCTCCGCTACTGCCACTAGACTTGTTATCATTACACTGACCATTTTGTTTGCTAAAGGGAAAGAGATTCCGTATGAAGAGGATTTAGCTGAAGTGTTTGCCCCTCTGCCATTAATGTTTGAGGTTGGTTCAAGTTCGAGGATTATACCATTGACTAAGTCACAGAGGAGGAACTGTAATCACAAGATTTTGAAGGGTAGGAGACCAAAGGCTGCAAAATTGTCCCTCACCAAGGAAACTTTTCAGGCGAAATGAAATTGAAGCATCTGAGACCTCAACTCTCCTCAAAGGGAGCAAGTTTCACCCACTATCCGTTAATACCGGAGAAGTGAGCATCTATAGGATTGCTACTGCATTACCACCACCTCATGATCACGATGACAAAAAGAGAAGCCCACAACCCTCGCCCAAGTTCATTCTATTTTTGAGAGATTAGCCAAAAAAGAATGTTATTCCGTCGCCGAGCTGTTGAAAAGAATGAGATGTGCCATGTCGCCACAAATGGAAACTGAGATCTTAAAGAAAGATGAGTCCTTTAAACAGTTTCAGAGGTCGGCATGAGCACCATGGTCCTGTATTCTTGCTAAACTCCATTTGGGAGACTGTGTTGACATCGTTGGCATTGTCACAGATGCTGTCACCATTGCCCCGAGACCTACAGCGCAGATCAGTCAATTCTCGCTTGATTTTAGGAGTATTGCCTACCACTATTTGTGAAGAGCCCCTGAGGATGAATAATGGAAAGAGACCGTTCACTACTCACTCTGGTCTGCACACTAGAGAGCTTGCTTCCTTCTAATGCATTGATGTCACTTTCGAGACATCCAATCTCAAAACATCAACATCGAGAAAGGAATTGTGGATACCTAGGTTCATTAGACCAGTACTTTCGAAAACGTTGGGGAAGTGTCCTCTCAAAATTGAACATGAGTCCGAACTCTAACTGTCATCGTCATAACAACTTTAGAGCCCATCATAGAGAAGAAGGATCTTAAGGTAGTAAAAGGGAAGGCAGTTGATGTTACGCTGGAAAGGATCAGAGCTGATATTACATAACCATCGAAGGAATGATGAATGAATTTTGATGATGAGGATTATGACTTGTCAGATTACATGGATGACGATTTTGTGATAATCATCATTGTTGAGACTAGGGCTACGTCATCTTCACCCGATGCTCTACTGCTTGTCGGAGAGAACGCAATGGATGATTGGAAAAGTGTCATCTAATAAAGGGACGAACAAATCAGTTGTTCAAAAAGAAAGTTGAAGAAATGATGGCATGTTGACCTCATTTTTTATTAGGTCAATTTTTTGTCTTTAGGAACCTAGGTTCTAGCTTTAGGACTTTTCTATGGACTATCTTAGAGGACTAGTAAGGGAATCCACACCTCACATAAAAATTAGAGACAATTTTTTACTCTTCTTGTGAGGTCCCACCTGAGTGCTCATAAACGCACAAGTGTCAATTTGGGATGGCTAAGACCAACATGTGGATACTCAAGAGTGAGTTCCTATAGGTTCAATCAGGCCTTAGAAAAACCCTGGGTGGCTCAGGTTTGGTCTCACACACACCTACACACACTCAAACCCATTATTTTCTCCACATACCCCAAAACCTTAAAATCACACACTGGACCTACCTCTTTAACTCTTTGGGGACTCACATGGGTGATCATAAGGCCCCAAATGTCATTTAGGATGGCTAAGAACATGAAGAGACTCAAGAATGATTTCTCATTAGGTGTCTTATGGTCCCAAAAGGGTTATCCATGAAATGCATGATCCAAAGTTGCCAAATTGAACCTATAAGCCAAGATCAAATTTCACCAAATGCAAGTCCAAATTTTACCATGGCAAATCTTAAATTTCATCAAGCCCAAAGTTAACCCTCACATCTTTAATTTTAAAAGCCCACCATTCTTAATTTTAAAAGCCCACCATTCTTAGTTCTTAAAGCCCACCATACCTAATTTTAAAAAGCCCATTTTCAAATTTCCTATTAAAAGCCCAAGCCTACATGAAAAATTTCTTTCATCATCCTTTTAAGCAAATTCATACACCATGGTGCCCCACATCATGCATCCATGTACGAACTCATCCACTTTTGGTTCCATGACGCTCTCTCACCAAATTTTCAAAATCCTCAAATGCCTTCTTCATGAAAATCACCCATAGCCTCATGCATGTCATGGAACCACTCATGGGGGACATTCATAAGCATCACATGGCTCATGCACCCCAAAGTGGAAAAAGAAGGACCTCCTTTTACCTCCCACCAAGGTGACTTAACCAAAACCCTAATTCACATTCCCCATGCCAAATTAATCACTCAAGCCCCTAGAAGTTGACCCAACAACTTCAGCCACCTTAGACTTGAACCCAAGTCATTTCCATGGGGTTGAAACCATGGTTAAACCTAATTCAAACCCATTGCCCACTTTGGAAAAATTGTAATTACCCATTCTTGGACCAAATTGACTTCATAGCTCCCCAATTCCGACCTCTCATAGTGTGGAGGTGACTTTGCCTGGTCAGCTAGTGACCCAACCCATAATTATGCAAATATTTATGTTCTTTAATATGTCAAAAACTTGACCCAAATTATATTTAACGGCTAGTGAGAATAAATTTAATATGATAAAAGGGTAAGGAAATAATTTTCTCAAAAGGGGTCTACTCAAGTATACGTATCATTTCAAGTAATATAGAGTTTTCCTTAAAAACCTAGTATCGATCCCACGAGGAAGCCAAAAATAAGAAAACAATGAAATGAAATACAAGAACTTTGACTTTAAGAAAACTTTACTAAAGATTACAACAACTACCTGAAGATGAAAATTAAGTTTACTAAATTCTAAAACATGCAAGTAAAAGTAATTGTAATGACTTAGACAATATATAAAAAGAGACTTTCTCCTTGCCAATAATTCATAATCAGTGTAGGATTTCAAAATTGTTTAGAAACTTAAATGTGGTATTGTGATAAATAGGAGCATAGCTATTCCTTACTTCTTTCAAAATGTGCAAAGAACATTGACAAATTTAAAGTTGGTGTCAGATGTATAGTAGTGTTGGGTAGGTTCTAGTCTCTCACTCAAAGATTACACACTGTGCCGTCTCTATAAGACCTACCAGTGACCCTTAGTTCCAATCTCTAAACCAAATTGATAAAAGAATCTAGCATGTCACTCTAGAAATATCAATTCAATCATGTATTGTATAATAAAACTTTTGTTACAATAAATGACCACATCAATCTGGATTTAAGTTTTATGGGAAATAATTTCAATCGTGATTTGTATAATAAAACTTCTTGTCCATGCTCAAAATTTTTCCTTAAAATCTTTTGATCATGCTAAATTTTCATCTTTTCTTTATAAATTCTAGTATTTTTTTAAGATTCATTCCTAATTTCCTCGAGCTCATTTAATTACAATAATCATTTTTATCCAGCATTCTTTAAATTATAATTAAATTATTTTATCTCCCAAGATGCTTTATGCTATAACTCAACTCGTAAATGACAAGCTTTTCTGAATATGAGTCTATATGGAGACATTCCTATAAGAGTTTTATAAGTAGTCCTATAAGCCCATAATGCAGAATCAAATCTATCAGACCAATCAATTCTTTTAGGATAAGTTTTTTCTAAATTTCTTTTGATTTCATGATATGATACTTTTGCTAATCCACTAGTTTGAGGGTGATAAGCTATGGCAATCCTATGTTTAATTTGTCAAAAACTTGACTTCAAAGAGAATAAGAATGTAATTATTATATTTAATTATGGGATACTACGCAAGTATCGTATCATTATAAAGTAATATAGGACTTTTTGATTAAACCTCGAATATCGAACCTACAGGGAGAAATACAATATGTAACTAAATTAGAAGAAATTAGATAACAAATTCTACTTTGCAAAATATTCTTACTCAAACTATAGATGTTATAATACGAATGAAAGTTCAATTCTTTTTGATAATTTTTTGATAATTTGTAAGATGAAGGTAATATAAATAAAATATTTTTTTCCTTATTATGAATTAGTAACAAGTATAGAACTTCTGTTGCGGAAGTATTCAAATTGTGATGTGCCAAATAGGAACAATAGTATTCTTTACCCTTACTATAAATGCTATAAAGAACATCGACTAATTTAAAGTTTGAATAGTCTTGAAGATGGATTGGGTAGAGAAGATACTAGCTATCACTCTAAAGTTTCCGCTTCTCCCTCCACCTAGGGGCTAACATCTCTTATCAAAATCTAAAACTATAAACCAAATTGGGGGATTTAGCCCGTCACTCTAAAGTCCTCTAATTTTACACTCTTCAAAGTTTATTTTTCTATTTATTTGCACTCAATCATATGAATTACATTCTCATCCATACAATCTCATGCGATTCTTACCATTAGTTGACTGAGACAATACCATCTCGGATCTTACATGTTCTCACAACAAATATTAACATCTTAAATCAAGAAGTAAATAAAGTACAAGGTTAAAAATTATCACAATTTATTCCAACATTAAAGATTAATACTTCACACAACTTGCATCCAATACTTAATCACTTATCATTTTAATGAAAAAATAAAGAAAACTACTCAGAATTCATGGAGAAAATACAAACACATTTATGTTTAGAAGTAGAAATCATTCAAACAAGAAATAAGTCTAAATTAAAACCAAATGTAGTCATAAAGATAAAAACCTATCTCAAATCCTCTCCACCAAACTCTTGAAGTTCCTTGGAATCTTTTCTCTTCCTTTCTCTTACAATACTCTACTCACTCACTACAACTCCTCTCCTTCTTCTCTCTGCAAGTATCCTAATTAATCTAAGAGAGAGAAGTCGTGGGTGATGGCTAGAGGGGGCGGTGACTCTTCTTCAATTCAATCAAAGTCTTTCCTTTATAAATTTTCAATGTGTCTTGGTGTCTCTTCAAAATGTGTCCACATTCAATGAATCTTACAAGAGTTGCCTCCTTTCAAAAGCCAATTGAATATATTTTCATGTCCATTAACTATTTTCCATTTTTTCACCAAGAGTCGCTTTAAACACCTCTTAAAAAATTCATCCAAATTCATTGAATCATAAAGTAACTACTTTTGGCGCATAAGCGTGAAGTACTTGGCGCTTAGGTGCTGCCTTCTCGATTTTACTGAGGCTTAAGCGCCAGTTTTGGGCGCTTAGGCGCCACAATTCTTTTGCACATCTTCTTCATTTTTGCTCTAAATTTGAGCCTTTTTCACTTCTTTCACAATTTTTCATCCATTTGATTGTATCTGAAAGAAAAACACATAAATACCTTACATTAAAACGCAATATCTCAAGAACAGGTATAAAAATGTGTACATACTATATATTTTATGTGTATCAAAATCTCCCAAACTTTAAAATGTTACTTGTCCTCAAATGACATTCTAATCTTTCGAAACCAAAATAAGTAGATTATGTAAATGAGTTTCTTTAGGATATTCTAAAAATTTGTTTTAGAAATATAATAGTCCAATTTAGAAAAAATAATAGTACATGAGACCAACTTAAAGTTTAGAAATTTTTAATGTAAAGAAGTCTGAAATATGAGTTCCTATCTAGTTCAAAAATATTTATAAATTCTTCAAATATAGAGTTTAGGCATTATATTTTCTCCACTTAAAAAAATTATTAAGAATAATTATGTTTACTATATTATATCATTAAGATTAAGAATTTCTCAAGTCTTATACTTTAAAAAGATTAGATTTGGAACTAATTTTTGATTAGACACTAATCGTCAAGCTTCTCCTCCCAATTTCAACTTTCTTTTTCTTTTTCTTTTTCTTTTTTCTGGTAAGGATTACTATATCTAGATAGACTTTTAATGATTTTGAATTCCACTCTTCTTTTCCTATAACAAAGTTCTGATATATATCGTTTACTTAAACATATAATAATAATTTTGAAAATTATTTTAAATAAAAGAAATTTAAGTATTGAAAATAAAAGTCTAACCCTTCTATATTTTTCAAAAATATAATTTCTCCTACTAAAGATAGTGACACAATATTTATCATTTCTACACTAAATTTTTTTAAATTTAAGTTTTTCTTCATTACTATAGGTTTCAGCTAAATTTTGTTACTCATTTCTATATTCAAAATTTTACTTCCCTAATATAACTTCATATACATAATCATTTTTTTCAAATCAAAATCAAATTTATTTATAGCACATTTGAGAACAAATAAACTTTAAGTTTTAGAAAATTGTCATCCCCCCAAACATAAAATTTTTAATAAAATAAAATATTTTAGCATCATATTTATATAAGCAGGAATGAAAACTAAAAATAACATGCTTACAGAAATTTTTATATCCTAAATATGCAAGTACAAAAATTAAAAATAGGAGTAAAAATTAGTTGATCAAATTTTAATTTAGCTTAACATATTGAGGTTCATTAAACTTCGATGCATTGGAGGATAACATAAAAGCAAACAAACACACTAACAAAAATTCACAACTGCAACATAAAGAAAATATCTGGTAGTAAATTGAAAATTTTAAACATGTAGTTCTTAAGTGAAAGTTAGTAATATTCTAAGCCTTCCTAAAATTCAGAATTAAGTTCAACAAAAACTAACAAAATACACTAGACAACACAGTTATCACAACCACTACCACAAAAACAAAATATAATTACTCACAATAACATAACTATGTCACAATAGTGTCTACCAAAATAAAACACAAACAATAGTAGCAATTTCAACAAGTACAATGTTTCCGTTCATTTTTTCTCTTTTTTTATTTTAAAAGGAGTCGCCAGCTTGTTGATCGTCGTATACTTCCCCCATTCAAATAAATCTGCCTCCCGAACCATATAAATGATTCGAAGAGGAGAGGAATCGAATAAGAAGGGACATATAGTAAAGAGACAAACAAGAGAAAAAAGTAAAACGTGGAGAGTCTGCATGCGATAAACCTCATAAGGATAGGTTAAGAATGTCCACCCAAATAAGAACGGGTGGAGGCACCTTAAACCAATATCCGCGAAAGAAGTATCTACATAGACTACCCATAACCAAAGAGTCAGGTGTATGTACATGTTCTGGGGTCAAGAGCACTCCAGAAGGAACCGTGTTCCATACTGGTTAATTACATCTTGGGGGATACCCAAGAATACTCTCGATAAAAGGAGTTTCGCTTCGTACATCTTGGGGACAAGAATACTCTCGATAAAAGGAGTTTCGCTTCATATTATCATAGACCTGGGGTATAGGAAACCAAAGGAAGGTTATTCTATGTGGGAACAGTCCCAATACTTTAAAGCTCACGCTAAATAATCAGGCAGAGAATGAGTCTCTCACATCCCAGAATGGGTAGCGGCTTATCGGCACAGGGGGCCCACAAAATAACCTAAATCATCTTAACGGGGATATCCCAATACGTCAAAGCACATCTGGGCCAAAGGGCAGAGGACAAATCGTCGTATCTCAAATGGGCGGCAGCTCATCGGCATCAGGCCGTCAAGGTGATATCAATGAGGTCAAGGAGTGACAGGGCGCAAAGGGGCTCAACAAAAATGAAGGTAGAGTGATCCTAAAAGTTAGAGGTAACTGGGTCGGGCTACCACGGACCCGTCATACACAGCTACTAGTACCCTAAGTCTACCTGGTCGTGAAGGTAGTCGACCAAACAGGTCCTGAAATCCCCGGTCAGCAATCCATGAATTGCATCATCCATAGGAAACTCGAAGGAAAGAAAACTCTATCCTATGACTACAAGTTGGAGCTCCAAGAGGTGGGACTTATACCTGCTGAAATAGCAAGGATAGGAAACTCTATCCTATGACTACAAGCTGGAGCTCCAAGAGGTGGGACTTATACCTGTCGAAGTTGTAAGGATGCCTCAGAAAAGAAGAGAAAGTGGAGGTTCAACTACAAAGCTCGAAACACTCCAAACAAAAGGATTTACACCCCATCTGGATCGGGGAGCCTTCTAACATTCTATGCGCACTAGACAACCATCTATATGAAGGTATGCTGGGCCAGTCAGGTTGGAGAAGTATGGGGACTCCTCCTCGAGACATTCAAATATGAATGCAGTTATCTAAAATGATCCTAAGTATTATAGAGGCTCTATTAGTATATGCAGGAAAGTAAAAGTTGCAATTTTTAAATCCTAAATATTTTAATCCTAAATTTTGATTATCTTGAAGATTTTATTTAGGATTTTGTAAAAAATTAAAATTTTAGGGTCCTTAATGAGCCTATGTTGTATTGTGAAATCCCAAAAAAAACAAAGAAAGAAAACAAGAAAAACACATGCAAGTGCAGACATGCAACATGGTGCAAAAAGGCAAAGCAAATCAAACCAAAATAATAAACAGGCCGGTGCCGCTGGGTCGGCAACATATCCCAGAAAAGAAAAAGGCGGCTGAACTCCGCATATACATGTCCGATCCTAATTCTATACATCAATATAAAATGTAGAATTAAGATACGGGGCACGAGCATCTGCTCATGGTCCCCTCCATGTGGTTCTCGTGCTAATTACTTGGAACTCGTGCCCGTATCTTATTTCTGCTACAGGACTCTCTTAGACTCTAAAAAATACATAGAGAAAAGAAAAAAAACTCAATCCTGCATGGAAACAAGTGTCAGCGGGAAAACTCACATGCACATAACGTATCATGAGCCATGCCTTAAAAGTGGGGGGAGCTAATAACACCTGCAAGCAAAAAGGTCATAAATCATTACTTGCTCCTCCATATCAGTACCTGTGTGTGTGTATAAAAATAAGCATGGCTCCCTGCAGAAGAACGCCCTAACATACTACCACACATATGCAACATGCAGACACATCACAAGCATAATGCAAAAGAAAGATATCTAGCTAGGGTAACCAATCCAATAGAGAACAATAGCCAGACATCAAAAAGACTATCTAGCACCCTAAATCCTAGCCTAGCACAACATCTACTGAGAAAGTGCATCCACCTAATATATAAGTGAGGGGTAAGTTTTGTTATGGTATGACTTTGACGTGGAGTCACTTTCTGGCCCCATCCCCTAAGGATAAAAAAATCTAAAGAGTGTCACAAAAGGGAATGACACTAGTTAGATTCATTGGATTCTTAGCATAGTCATACTCATGTTAGTTCCGATGACTTAACTCGCATTGTTCACTGAGATCAACCCAGCAAGCAATGCTCGTTAAGGCATCGCGACCAACACAGGGTCACTCTTCTAACGAAACTGGCTCACTATCCATGCAAATGCAAATGCTAATGCAGGAAAACCGAAACATATAAGTAGTGACAAAGAGTATGTCATGAAGGCAGTGACTCGTAGGAATGGGCATGCCGTAGTGGCAGGGGCCCGAAAAGAGGGTATACCGGTAAGGCAGTGACCTAAAGGTAGGCATGTTGTAGTGGCAGGGGCCCAAAAAGAGGGTATACCGGTAAGGCAGTGACCCAGAAGTAGGCATGCCGTAGCGGCAGAGGCCTGAAAAGAGGTATGCCGATAAGGTAGTGACCCGAAGGAATACAACTCAAGTAGATGATATCGATCATGCAAACAGACATGTACATGCACATACACAACATGCAAAGGATTAAGTGGTAGGTCGATCGAGATGGAGCATTCGGTCAAACCAAAGTATTGTGCCAATCGGACCGGGGTAGCTGACTAAAACACAAGTGATGTGACCGGTTTGAGATAACCGATCGAGGCACAAGTGGTGTCGGTGTAGGTGCAAGTGCAAGGTGCAAGGTGCAAGTGCAAGTGTGATATATGACACACAATATGTAACAATTGAAGACACACATATACAAATAATGGTGTGCAAATGACCACATATGATAGCGAGCCACGCTCGTACTAACGACCTCACCTAGGAAACCTAAGGTTTAGACCCTTGGATATGCGGCACCGCCGTCTCTTGTTTTAATGAGGGAATGTGGGGAGTTTTCTCCCCGATCTCTGAAGGGAAAACTCTCCACGGCGTCGCAAAATGTGCTTGCTTCGCGTGTTGAGGGGCATGTAGCCGGGGTCACTTTGAACATATTATAATATATAGGTTACTTACAATATATATTATATGTGGGACAGTGATGCGGTTGGTTGATAAGAGAGAGAGAGAGAGAGAGACTTTTTTTAATTATTATTGTTATTTATATTATAATATTATTATCCTTACAAGCTCTCCGCACAATTTCGTCAAACAAGTCCTCACAATACAACGAGGGTCTTCCTTGGGCAAAATCGATGTCCCGGACGCGACCGCGCTGTCCGTTTCATCATTCTGGATTGTTTCGGACCACCTTTTCAACAATCGAGTCAAAAATGATAATTTGCATATTTTAAGCTTGCATGTGAAATCGTGGTGCAACGAGCGCCTTTTCCAAATGGAATCGACGTTTTTGGACTCACTCGCGTGGTCCGTTTTGTGGTCCGGGGCCATCTGAACGAGCTCGCTGGTGATCAGGTCAATTTAAGCCAATTTCATGCGCAGCGCGATGAATAATATTTTTTGGCCAGATCAAAATCGTCTGATGTGCCTAATGCTGACCGGCCTTCGCCCAAGCGAAAGCCAAAGCCTAGCAAAATCACCCTGGCTACGTGCCCCTCAACACATGTCGGTGGGTCCAAAGTGGATGTCTCGCGCTACAGGAGTCAACACGTGCGTCAAACAACATTTCTTAACGCTCAAACGGACATCCTACACTCGTGACATCAAAAACTAATGCCAACCTACAACTCAAAACAAGTTAACAGTACAATATAATTGTGCCACATAAAGTTCAAAATAATAAACAACTAAACTACTTAATTTAATCCTCATCATCATCATCACTATCATTGTTATCCCGAAAGGCAGTAGGCTCATATGATGGATATTGTGGATATGAAGGAAAAACTACACTTTGGTCACCCCTCATAAGATGAGTGAAATTTTTCCTCATAATCACTATGTCTTATCATATAACCATCTATATGATCTACATAATTCTCCAACTTTAATACTTTGTCTGTAATATAATTGATATTATCTAACATCCTTTACATTAAGTGTGACTGTGAATCAGAACTAGAAGTCTGACCTTCTGATGTGGATGCACGTGAGTTAGAAGCATGAGAAGTAGAGGCACCCAAACTTCTAGAAAATTCTCCTCTCCAGCCAAATATTGAATTTGTGAATAAGACTTCTCATTAACATTTGCGATGGGCTTTAGAGGCTACAATATCTCCTCCCAACAATCAAATCTATCACCTACTTTCTCACATAAGAAAAAGATTAAGGATGCGAATCCCAAACCTGTAGTAGTGGCAACAGTAGCAGAACTGATGATAGTCTGATAAATCAGATATCCAATGTCAATTTTCTTAAACTGCTAAATGCAATAGTTTAAGGTAGCTCTATCTTTGGTAACTTTGTTGAGGTGGTTAGTTGGTAGTAATTGAGCATAAATAAAGTAGTGCCACGCTTCTGATGTGGCATCTAAATTAGACGCGGGAAAGTTGACACTTCTTTCATTTGTGATCTTCTACATTCCTCTTCCTCCGGACAATGACAATATGATCTCATCCAAATTCTCCTCAGCTGCACTATAATTCGAATAAAGACACAACGTACTAGGGGGCAATTGATTTATTACCCTAAGGGATAAAGTCACTAATTTTCCTCAAACCATGACTTGATCTTCTTCAACTTCAGGGAGATTAGCATAAAGCTCTCGAACAACAGAAATCACACCCACAGTAAAAAATTAACAAAATTGTTCCTACTGTCGGCGAACAATCAAATCTTCCACTGCTCCACATAGACTTTTAAAACATCTCTCAAGAATTAGTTTTCTCAACTGCAATGCATCACTATACATGTCCTGAGCTTTCGTGCTAATGAACTTGCTTGAATCAAATTGATACTTCCCTTTACTCCTTTTCATTCTTGGGGCAATTTCTAAAATTCACAATAAATCCTAAATTCAACACTAAATCACTAAACTCAATTTTTACAAGCTTAAACTACAATTTTTATGTATTTTCAATAGGGTTTTCTCAAATTTTCACCATGAATAGTGATTTTCAGTTAAATCCCCAATGTGCTCAAAATACATGGTGAAAATAAAAAAATTTTACATAGAAGTGAATCACTTACCCCAAGAAGATCAAATATAGCAACTTTGGTTTAAATCCACCAAGAAATCTTCACTATAGAAGAGGCCCTAACTCCTCACATGTGAACTCGAAGGAAGAAAACAACGTCGAGGTGGCAAAATGGCATTTTTGGTCAAATTTTCACCTTTAACCGTTTACGAAATAGTTTAAGTGAACCGGTGCTTAAGCACAACTTGTTCGGCGCTTAGACGCCTACCTCTCGAGTTGTCCAACACTTAAGCTACCGGTTTTGGCGCTTAGGCGTCAGTGCAGAAATTTTCATATTTTTTATTTTAAGTGAAATGTATATCTAGCCTAAGTCAACCAAAATGGTTTTATAAATCTTTAATAACTATTTTCTTCCCCTTAAACTCTCTTCTTTCTCAAAATTCACCAATCTTCACTAATTGGATTTAACACAAAATTTTACACACAAACAAACACTTATATTAATTCACAAACAAATATAAACATTTGTTATACATAATTTCTCAATCCAAAGAGTCTTGGATGAGATAATTCCTAAGCACAAACACTAAGCAAACTTATCACTAAAAACAGATAAAACAAACTTAATACGAATCATCACAACACCTAACACAAAAAAACACTAAACTTAGAACTTAATTTCACTCTCCTTCCAGATGAATGAATCCTGGCCTTTCATTAGTTTCTCTTGGGGCATTTGGAATATAGATCTGATAAAATGGATGGTGGTGAAGAACTCTGGTTGAGGCTTCTTCAATCCATTTGTTTTTCAAATCCATAGTCTTGTTTGCTTCTTCAATAAAACTTGTGTGGCAAAATTGCATCTTCAGTTGCCATCCAATATGCTCCAAATGTGCGTTAACTTCATTCACTTTTGCTTCAATTGAAGCCACGTCCTCATCAAACGTTATAATCTTCTATGTTATTCCTTTTATACTAACGACTAGGAAATCATTATATAACTCTTGCGCACTTTAACTAATGTAATTCTTCATCATGGCTTCCTCCTTTTTCTTCATATCAATCTCCTAAGAAGACATTTTTCTAAGATCTCTCACCCTTCACATAGATTTTAGGGTTAAAATTGAAGTGGGGTGAGAATTCTCTTCATTCCCTTCTACTAATAGGCTTTAGACAAAACCTAAAACTACTAGAAACATTCTCAAACCACCAACCCACGTTAAACCCCACTAAACCACATTTAAATCTTCTAGAAATGTAATTTAGCACGTTTAGTTAACTGCCGCATTTAAGCGCCGAATGTTGGCACTTAAGAGTCGGTGCTTAAATTTAGCACAGGTCAGCATAACGTTTAAATACTCATTCTAACATGTCTAAGTCATCTATTATCATTACTAAATCATTATATATTCAATATACTACCACAATTTTTTTAATCAAACACAACAACATAATATTTAAAATAGAAACACATAGATAACTATGAGTTGCCTCTCACAAAACACTTGGTTTAACGTCATCGCCCGACGTAGCCAGTGCATATTCTAGTTGACCCAACAACATAAGATCATTTAATTTAAGTTGATCCAATAAAAAGTAGAATTTCAGCCTGTGACCATTTACTTTGAATATTTTCTTAGTTTTAGGATCTTTGATATCCACAGCTCTATAAGGATAAACTTTTATCACAACAAATGAGTCCATTCACCTGGACTTAAGTTTGCTTGGAAATTATCTTAAACTTGCATTATATAGCAAAACTTATTGCCCTCACTCAAAATTTTTAGTAAGAATCCACTAATCATGTCACATCTTCTTTTTTCTTTATAAATTTTAACACTCTGATAAGATTCATTCCTTAAATCTTCAAGCTCTTTTAATTGCAATAGTCTTTTCTCACCAACATTTCTTAAGTTGTAATTAAATTCTTTAATAGCCCAATATATTTTATGCTCAAGTTCAACTGGTAAGTGACAAACTTTCCCAAATATTAACCTATATGGAGACAATCCTATTGGAGTTTTATATGCAGTCCTATGAGCCTACAAAGCATAATCAAGTTTGACAGACCAATCCATTTTTATTGGATTCACAAATTTTTTTAATATTCTTTTAATTTCACAATTGAATAATTCAGCCAAACCACACTATCTGAGGATGATAAGCAGTAGCAATTTGATGGTTAATATGATATTTCTTTAATAATTTCTCCATTATCGCATTTCTGAAATGAATTCCCCCGTCAGTTACGATCACTCTCGGCATCCCGAATCTACAGAATATATTCGTTCTTAAAAATTTGAAAAACTTTGAGCATCACATCGAGGTAAAGCAACAACTTCTATCTATTTGGATACATATTCTACTGCTATCAATATATATAAATTTCTGAAAGATGGTATAAATGGTCCCATGAAATCTAATCCATAAACATCAAATACCTTAACTTCCAACACATAATTGAGGGGCATCTCATATTTCCTTGAAATATTGCCTACTCGTTGACACCGATCATAGGTTTTGATATAAGCATTAAGATCTCTAAAGATTGTAGGATAACAAAATCCATATTGCAAAATTTTGCATGTTGTTTTATCAACACCAAAATGTCCCCCAAAATCAAAATTATGACATTTTGATAATTTCATAAGTTTCTTTTAAAGGCACACATATTCAAATAATTAGATCATTTCCTTGTTTATATAAAAAATGGGTCATCCCAAAATAAGTCTTAGCTTCAGATAAAAATTTCCTCTTCTGTTGGTATGTCAGTCCATAGGGTATAATGTCACTAACATCAAAGTTCACAATGTCGGCATACCATGAAACACACTACTCATTAATACTAAACAATTCTTCATCTGAAAAATGTTCATTAATTTATTTTTTCAAAATAGACAGATTTTTCTAATTCAAGCCTATACTGATGATCAACAATTTGATTCTCAGCTCCCTTTCTATCTACTATCTCAAAGTTAAATTCTTGCAAAAGAAGAATCCATCTTATCAGTCTTGGTTTTACGTCCTTCCTTATCATTAAATATTTAATAGCAGAATGATCTATATGCACAATACATTTGGCTTCAATTAAGTATGATCTGAATTTATCAAATGCATATACTATTGCTAATAACTCTTTCTTACTTGTGGTATAATTATTTGAGCTTCGTTAAGAGTTCTACTAGCATAATAAATTACTTTGAAAATCTTATCATGCTTTTGTCCTAAAACAACTCCAATAACATAATGACTTGCATTACACATTAATTCAAAAGTATTTTCCCAATCTGGTGAACAAAAATTTGTGTAATGACTAATTTTTTATTTAATAACTCAAAAGCTTTTAGACACTCCTTATCAAAATTAAAAATTACAAGAGGTTTATCAATTTTTGATAAGTCCTTAATATATCACATGTAGAATCCAACATGTCCTAAAAAAATCCTAATTTCCCTCACATTTGTTGATTAAGGTAAATTAGTGATCACTTGAATTTTTACATGGTATGCTTTCATACCATTTTCTAATATCTTATGTCTTAAAAAAATTCCTTCTGCTACCATTAATTGACATTTTTCCCAATTAAGGATTAAATTTTTTTCTTCACAGCTCTTAAGAACTCTTGATAAATGTTCTAAATATAATTCAAATGAGATTCCAAGCACTAAAAAATCATCCATAAAAACTTTCATTCATTTTTTCAATTAAATCACAAAAAGTAGCCATCATACATCTTTGAAATATAGTAAGCGCATTACAAAAACCAAAGGGCATTCTTCTAAAAGCAAATGTACCATAAGGATTGGTAAAATTTGTTTTCTCTTGATCCTCAAGAGCTATTTTTATTTGGTGATAACCAGTATATGCATCCAGAAAATAAAAGTATTTATGTTCAGCTAGTTTATCCAACATTTGATCTAGAAAGGGTAGTGGAAAATGATCTTTCCTAGTGGCGAGATTTAATTTTCTATAATCAATGCATATTCACCACCTTGTGATTTGTCTTGTTGGAATTAACTCATTATGTTCAGTCATAGCCACAGTCACTCCCCCTTTCTCAGGAACGTAGTGAATTAGACTAACCCATGCATTATCTAAAATAGGGTAGATTATTCCAACATCTAACCACTTTTAAATTTCTTTCTTAATAACTTCTTTCATAACAGGATTCAATCTCCTTTAAGGATCAGCCCTGAGTTTGCAGTTTTCTTCTATATGAATTATATGCATATAAATTGAAGGATTGATTCCTTTAATATCAGCAATCATCCATCCAAAGGCTTTCTTATAATCCTTCAAGATTTTTGTTAAACTCTTTTCTTCTTCTGTAGTTAAATTTGAGTAAATTATAACTAGTAATATTGAGGAATCACCTAAAAAAGCATATTTAAATGTTCAAGAAGTAACTTTAACTCAAGTTCATAAGATTTTTCAATCGATGGACAAAAAGATTTATCTTTTTCTATTGTGTCCAAAACTTATAAACTTTCTCGAACATAATTTGAATCTTCATTGTAAAAATCTTCAAATCAATCTAATTCCTCTTCTTGCTCGTGCACCAACTCTTTCATTTCATATTTCTCTTCAAAAGTTGTTTTGAAATGGAATTCACTCAGATATCTTATTGCATCCATTTTGTAACATTAATCACCTTTACCTTTTGCAAAATATTTCAATGATTTAGAAATATTAAAAGTATTTGTTTGATCATTGATGCACATATTTAATTCCTCTTTCTGCACATCTATCATTACTCTTCTTGTAGCTAGGAAAGGTCTCCCAAAAATGATAGGTATCTCCTTACCTTTCTTCATATCTAACACAATGAAGTCAATAGGAAAGATAAATTGATCCACTTTAACTAAAACATCTTCTATAACTCCCTTAGAATATGTTATTGAATGAAATGTTAACTGCAGAGTTACAGTAGTAGGGGATATTTCTCCTAATCCC
The DNA here is from genome assembly GCA_002079205.1 of Phalaenopsis hybrid cultivar. Taxonomy (NCBI): domain Eukaryota; kingdom Viridiplantae; phylum Streptophyta; class Magnoliopsida; order Asparagales; family Orchidaceae; genus Phalaenopsis; species Phalaenopsis hybrid cultivar. Next base: position 29,753 of record JXCR01123473.1, on the reverse strand, counting down.
AACCTTTTAAATATTGATAATGACATAAGGTTAATGCTTGCACCTAAATCACATAAATCTTTCCCATAAAATCAGCCTCCTATTGCACATGAAATTGTGAAGCTACAAGGACCTTTAAGCTTTTTAGGAAGCTTTTTCTGAATTATAGCACTGCACTCTTCACTAAGTGCAATAGTCTCGTTATCTTTAAACTTCATTTTCCTGTTAAGAATATCTTTCATAAATTGCACATAACTTGAGATTTGTTCTAAGGCTTCAGCAAATGAAATATTAACTGTAAGCTTCTTAAAGATTTCCATAAATTTTAAAAATTGTTTATCCAACTTTTAATGACGAAGTCTCTAAGGAAATGGAATTAGTGGTTTCACCAAATCAATTTTAAGTGGAGAAATATGTCTCTCTAAACCTTTTGGGGTCTCTTCTTCAGGCTCTTCAATCTCTTTTCTCTCTACTTCAAACTCTTTTTGAATTCGACCTTCCAACTCTCTTCAACTTCTAAGTTGAACGACTTTTACTTGCTCTTTATTCTGGTCTTTTGAATTTACTTTTGTCTTACTATAAAGTGTTCCTTGTAATCTATTACTTAATGAATTTGTTATTTGTCCTAGTTGATTGTTAATATTTCTAATTATAGCTCCTTTACTTTGTAATTGATTTCCATTTTGTAACACCACTTCTTCTATATACAACTTTTTCTCCTTAAATTATGGATTATTATTAAAACTTGGAGGATAAGTGCGTTTATAATTACTATTACCTTGGTTGTTCCAATTTTCCAATGGGTTTACTTGCATGTTCGCCTACTCCTGTTTATTACCACCCAAAGTATTATTCCAGTTAAAGTTAGGATGGTTCATTGATGCTTGGATTTGTTGTGTATTATTTTTGTAAATATTTTTCAATATTACAAAGCACACACATGGTAATGATAATAATAAATATGCAATCAAAATTCAAATCAAAATAACTTTAGTAAAAATAATTTTATCCTTTAAAATCTTTAAACTATCAAACCAGTAATAATAACACAAGCATATGTATCACTCAAGTAATAAAATGTCCTAATGAAGTCTTAGATTCTGATCCCACAGGGAAGTTGGAAATGCTTAGGAATAAATTTTTATAACAATAGTGTAAAACATAATTCAAACTTAAGAATGAAAGTACAAAATTCAAATCTAAAATAAATGAGTGTATGTTAAATAAAATACAGTTAAAAGAACTAAGTTAACTATATTAATTTCTAAACTTCAAAAGTAAACTTATGAAAACTAAATAAAGTTTCTATGATGAAGAGTTCAAATTTAAGAAAGCATCCTTCCCATTTACAATGAGTATATGTATTGTAAAGAAATTAAAATTATATATATATATATATATATATTATTGTATTGTGCTAAATAGGAGTAATTCTATTATTTACCCTCTTTTAAATGCATTAAAAATATTGACTAATCTAGAGTTTGGTCCCTAATTCTGTTGTTAGGTTGGGAGGATACCGACTCTCACTCTAGAGCCCCCACTTCTCCCTCATTGAGGGCTAATAATCTCCCATTAGTTTCCAATCAATTGAACCAAACTGGGGATTTTAATTTGTCACCTAAAAATCTCTAATTCTACATCCAACAAAGTATATTTCCTAATTTATTTGCATTCAATCTCATGGATAACTTCCACACCCATGAAACTGAATGTGGCTCACACCTTGTTGTATAAACTATAGCCCTTTTGGATCATATGTTTCTCAAAGCATTTTAACATTTCAATTGGTCAATTTAAAATGTAAATCAAGATAAAAGTTCAAATCATCACAAATGTTTGACATTTAAAACCATATAAAACAAAATCAATTCTTCACAAAACCATATCTCAGAGTAGGGAGAATGATAAAGAAGACTACTTAGAATTCATGAGAAGGATACGACAAAATACAAATTTCATATATAAAAATAAGTTTACAAAATAAAGAAACAAAAAAATCAACTTATCTCACAATCTTTCCCAAGAAAATCCTTAGAAGTTTTCTTTAAGCACTTTCCCTTTTAACAAGCACTCTTAATTCTCTCTTGGAAGTGTAATAAAGAAGAAATCTCTCACTTTATCTCTCCTCTTACAACCCTAGAAGAAAATCTCCAAGTTCTTCCCTCTCTCTCTTACTTACCTCTTTGCCTTCTCTCTTACGCCACCATCGAACCTCTATTTTTCGAACCTCTATGCCCTAAACTCCCTTCTCTTTTATTAGAGGATGCCTCCCTCCAAAAAGAATTCAAAATTTTCTCCAAAATTATTTTCAAAAGCCAACCTTTTTGAATTCCAAAAGACATATCCATTGATTCAAGAGGCATATCCCTTCATTAGAAAACCTTCCAAAGTATCTAGATTCATTGAAACACTCTATGGGATGTTTGGAACATTTGGACCCTTCAAAATTTGCACAAAATTTTTCTCAAACTGCCTTAATTCATCAAGTGTCATCTATAGTGCTTTAGGCGCCAATCTGGCACTTCAGGCACTGAGTTACTTAAGTCCGCACTTTTTTTGGGCTCTGGAGCTTCAAGTGCTGATTATGGCGCTTTAGGCGTCGATTCTGGCACTTCAGATATTAAATCTTTATATAATGGCACTTCAGGCGCCAACTCTCTATAAAGTGGCACTTCATGCGCCAGCTCTTTATAAAATGACGCTTCAGTCGCCAAAATTACAAAATTCTCTATTTTAGCTCTAAATTTCTTCTTTTTTGCTACTTTCGCTCCAAATGCCTAAAATTAATACACCTGCAATAAAAACATGAAAATACCTTTTTTAAAGTACAATATCACCAAAAATAAGCATAAAATGTATACTTATAATAACACATTATTTTGGTGTATTAAAATCCCCTAACTTAAATATTACTTGCCCTCAAGTGACACTTTACTACATAAAAATATGACTTTGGATGAAGATTAACTTATAAACTTCTATACTTTAGTTTAATAAATAAAATAGTATAATTTAAGAAAAAACTTTTAATAAATTATATTAAAACTATAAGTCTAAGAATACTTAGTAATCAAATCTAAAATTTCTGAATCTTTATTCATTTCAAGAAGAATTGTAATTTGTTATATCAAGGATACTTAGAATATCCATATGAAAAAGAACTTCATGAAAACTTTACTAGTAAGGGTGCTAATACTCAAATACAAGTTTAGAAAATGTAATTAAGTATTTTCCTCAAGTTGATTCAAGTGAAGCCAATTTTTTATTAGACATCTCCTCAAGCTTCTCCTCATATTTTTTTTTATTTCTTTTTTTCTTTTCCTTTTTTTATATTCAGGAACTTTTAAATTCTTTCTTTTCTTTTCTTTTTCAAGTGAGAATTACAATATCTGGATAATCTTTAATAATTTTGAACTTCACTATCCTTTTATTAAAGTTAAAACTTTTTACCTTTCTTCACTTTATAAATTCATATTAGTTTTGATGATTTTTCATAAAGTCTCATCCTTTTCTTCTTACATGAAACTTTAAGATTCTTCGTACTTCAAAAATACAATTTTCTTTAATTTAAATAGAAAAACATAGTTTTATCCTATCATACCAAATATCTTTAACTTTAGAATTTACCTTCATATTAAAAACTTTTATCTAAATTTATCATAATATTTACAAACATAAATATAGTCATTTAAAGTTAAACCCTAATATTCAAGGTCATGTTAAATTAATTTTTTTTAAAATAATTAATTGAGGACAGATACAATTTAGTTTACTTCTTTTTAAAAGAAATTTTTCTTTCCCCCAAACTTAAGTTTTTAAGTAATTAAAAATGTTCAGTACACAAATATTTTTGTAGGTGAAAGAAATAGTAAATGCATAAAAAAAAACTAACTTATAGAGGATTTTTTAATATGAAACTAGGCTCTGGTACATGATCCTGATTCTCTTTATAGTTGTTAATGTGATGTATGGGTTTTTATTCTTAATTTTACTTAGTTATAATTCTTACATTCCAACGGCGCCAAAACTTGATCCCGTGAAACAACTAGGCACTGTTGACCTCACTTTTGGTTAAGGTCTAGAAAACTTCTTTAGTAGCCTAGGTCTAGCCATAGGACTTTCCTATTGACTAGTCTTAGAAAACTAGAAAAGGTACCCCTACCATTAGAAATTCAAAGCTTTTCTCTTTACTCAACTTGAAGTTTCACATATTGATCTTAACCTCTAGCATATAGTAGGTAAGATCATTATGAGAGAATTCAAGAAAAGTTCCTATAGGACTACTTGGCCTTAGGATTGACTCTGGATATTAGTTTGAAGTTAGAGTACACAATATCCTCACAATATTCTGGCTAAAACCAATACATAAGATCCAAAAATGATNTCATTTTTTTAAGAGGTGCTATCTTTTATGTTTTGAATGCAATATCGGTAGACTCTGTTTTAATGTTGCTGTCAAAAGTAGTACTTACTCAGTTTTTAATTTGGTTGTACTCGCCTCCTCGACATTTTGTTGATAATTACCTCTTGTAGTTTGTTTANTATATATATATATATATATATATATATATACAGAAAAAGATAAATTTCTTATAAGATAAAAATGAAGTTAGCTCTTTGGTGCTCTACGAGGGTTTCCATTGGATGGTTGGTGACAGGGCTGATAGTGTTTGGTTTTCTTCACTTCTTCCCTTCTTTTCTACTATTCCTAGGTGCCTATCCTTCTTAGATCATTGTGGTATTTTTTTTTTCTAAAGTTTATACCTTCCCAGGCGATTTGCTTATCAAAAAGTTCCCGTTTCATTAGTTTTTGGTTTTTGCTTTGGATGAGAACTTTGGACATGTGAGCTTCTTTTCTTTCTCTAATGGCTGATCCAAATGCTTTGGACATGGCCACAAACATCCAATGGGCCAAAGCTACTTTTGCTAAAGTGGTAGGAAAGGGTTTTAATACTAAAAAGAACTATGATGATTTAATGTTTGATCATGATGTTCTATATAGATGTTAAATGTAATGTATGTGATTATATGTTTAATTTCCTTAATAATGATACTTACTTTGCAACAGAGCCAAAAACTTAATCCCAAGTAAAAGCAAGGTAAATTTCTCACTATGAAGAAAATAAGAATAAAGTTTTAATATTTAATCATGGGATACTGCGCAAGTACAAGTAACATTATCTAGTAATATAGAAATTTTTTATTAAGCCCCGAATGTCGAACCAACATGGATAACTAACAATATGCAACTTACAAAAAAAAATAAATTAGATACCAAAATTATACTTAGCAAAGTATTCTTACATAGAATCTAGATGTTATAATAGGATTGAAAATTCAATTTTTTTTGTAAATTTTTGATAATTGAAAATAAAGTAAGCAACTAATTAACTTAACTAAATACCTACAAGATGAAGGCAATATAAGTAAAATACTTTTTTCATTATCATGAAATAAGGACAAGTATAGAAATTTTGTTGTGAAAGTATTATAATAGTGTTTTATGAAATAGGAGCAATAATATTTTTTACCCTTACTATAGATGCTACAAAGAACATTGGCTAATCTATAGTTTCAATATTCCTGAACACCGGTTAAGTAGGAAAGATAGTAGCTCTCACTTTAGAGTTCCCTCTTCTCCCTCCACTTGGGGGCTAACACCCCGTATCAGAACCTAAAAGTATAAATCAAATTGGGGGCTTTAGTCTGTCACTCTAATGTCCACTAATTCTACACCATTTAAAGTTTATTTCCCTATTTATTTGCATTCAACCCCATGAACTACACTCTCATCCAAGAAATCAAATGTGATTCTTACCATTTATTGACTGAGATAATACCATCTTAAATCTTACATGTTCTCACAATAGGTATTAATATCTTAATTGGCCAAATTAAAATGTAAATGAGGTATAATGTTTAAAATCATCACAACTACTTCCAACATTAAAGTTTAATACTTCACAAAAATTCCTTTGAATACATAATCACTTATCATTTGAAGGAAAAAAACAAAGAAAACTTCTTAGAAATCATGAAGAAAACACAAACGCACTAGAGTTTAAAATTAGAAACCAGGCACAAAAACAAGAAGTCTAAATTAAAGCCAAATGTAGTCACAATGATAAACATTTATCTCAAATCCTCTCCACCAAATATATTGAAGTTCCTTTGAACTATCTTCCTTCACTCAAAAAATAAACTAAAACTTGAAATAAAAATAAAAGGTGGTCGGCAGTGGCGGCGGCTGCAGCAGTTACTTGGAATTGGCGGATGATTGGTGGTTGGCTGTGGATGGCTTCTTCCTTTGATGATCCAAGTTTTCTTTGATAAAAATTAAAAGGGTGCCTTGATGTCTCTTCAAAATTTATCTTTATCTAATGAATCATCTAGAAGTAGCCTTCTTTCAAAAGCCAACTGAATAAATTTTCGTGTCTGTGAACTATTTCCCATCTTTTTACCAAGGGTTGTTTGAAAACCTCTTTAAAAAATATTCCAAATCCAATGAATCATCAAATAACTACCTTTGGCACTTAAGCAAGGGGTACCTGGCGCTTAGGTGTGCCTCTGTCTATTTAACTGACGTGTAAGCACCAGTCTTAGGCACTTATGCGACTTAGTTCTTTTTTTCACCTTTTTCTTTTTTTTCTCCACATTTGATCCTTTTCCACACTTGTTACTATTTTTCATCCATTTGATTGTACCTGAAAGAAAAACACATAAATACCTTTTCTTAAAGCATAATATCTCAAAAATTAGTATAAAAATGTGTACAAAAAGACTATATATTTAAGGTGTATCCAAATCCCCCAAACTTAAAATTTTACTTGTCCTCAAATGACCCTTCAATCTTTAAAAACTAAATAAGTAGATTATGTATATGAGTTTTATTAGGAGTTTTTAAAATTTTGATGCAGAGAAATAGAAGTCCAATTTAGAAAAAATATTAGTAAATGAGACCAACTTAGAGTTCTCAACTTTTTAATGTAAAGAAGTCCAAAATTATGTGTTTCTATCTTGTTCAGAAATATTGTAGAATCTCCCAATATAGAGTTAAGGCATTTTATCATATCCACTTAAAATTTTCTTATTAAGCATAATTTTACTTACCATATTATATCCTCATGCTTAAGAGTTTCTCATATCTTATACTTCAAAAAGATTAGATGTTGAACCAATTTTGATTTCGCACTAATTCTTAAGCTTCTCCTCCGTTTTACAACTTTTTTTTTTCATAGGCAAGGATTACTATATTTGGATAGGCCTTTAATGATTTCGAATTCCACTCTTCCTTCCCGAAAGAAAAGAGTTGATATATTTCCTTCACTTAAGAACATAATAATAGTCTTTGAAAATTACATTCAATAAAAGATATTTAAGTTTTGAAAATAAAAGTCTAGTTCTTCTATATTTTTCAAATATACAATTTCTCTTATTAAAGTTAGTTACACTATATTTATCATTTCCACGCTAAAAATTTTTAAATTGAAGTTTTTCTTCATTACTATAATTTTAACTAAATTCTCTTACTCATCTATATACTCAAAATTTTAGTTCCCTAATTTAACTACATATACAAGATCATTTTTCTTCAAACCAAGATCAAATTTATTTGAAATACATTTGAGAACAAATGAATTTCAAGTTTTTAAGAAAATTTTTCATCCTCTCACCCAAATTAAAATTTCTTTTAATAAAACAAAACATTTTAGCATCATATGTATATATTGGCAGGATTGAAACTTAAAAATAACATGATAAAGATAATTTTTTCATCCTAATATACAAGTAACGAAATTAAAAATAGGAGTAAAAATTAAATTGATCAAATTTTAATTTACTTAATATATAGAGATTCATTGGACTTCAATGCAGTGAGGGAGAACATTAAAAGCAAACAAACACACTAACAAACATTCACAACTGCAACATAAAGAAAATTTATGGCAGTAAACTGAAAAATGTATACATGAAGTTTTTAAGTAAAAGTTATAAACATTCTGTACCTTACTAAGATTCAAAACTAAGTTCAACACGAACTAACTAAATACACTTAATACAACATTTAACATAATTAATACCACAAAAAAAAAATATATTACAGCAATGTCTAACAAAATAAAACACAAACAAAACTAATAGTCTTACAAACACAACTCAAAACACAACAAAAGTACATTATAACTACACCACAAATAGTTCAGAACAATACATTAAAAAAACTAAACTAATCAATAGAACCAGTCTAATCATCTTCTTCCTCAGTATCATCTTAAGCACTACGCCAAGTAGCTGTAGGCTCATTTGATGGGTATCTCGGATATTGAGGCAAAACTAAACTCTAGTTACCTCTCATGCGCTTTCTAGAGATGAGTTGTATTCTTCCTCATAATGACTACGTATTCTCAGTTATCCATTTATATGCTCTGCAAAATTTTCAAAATTTAATACCTTACCAACAACAAAAGCTAACATTGTCCAAAATCCTCTAAAATAGTTGTGACTGAGAATCAGATCCAAAAGTCTGACCCTATGATATAGAAACACGGGAAGTGGAAGCTCAAGATGTCAAAGTAGCTGAACTACTAGAAAATCCACCTCTCCAGCCAAAAAATCAAATGAGTTGAATAAGAATTCACATTCACACTAGAAATAGGCTTGGGTGGCTGCAATATCTCTTCCTACCTATCAAATCTAACTCCAACCTACTGACATAATAAAAAGATTAAGGATGTGAATCCCATACTTATAGTAGTAGCAGAAATGACAGAACTAGTAATAACACTATGAATCAAGGTTCTAATGTCAGTGGGCATGAACTGTTGAATACATGAGGTGAAAGTTGTTCGATCACGGATCACTTCACTAAGATGATTAGTAGGCAGCAGATGAGCAAAAATAAAACAGAGCCATGCCTTTGCAATGGCATTAAACTTCGAAGTGAAGAATTTGACTCTCCTTTCATTAGTAATTTTCCATAATCCTCTTCCTCCAGTAAATGATGAAATAATTTCGTCTATCATTTCCTCTTTTAGAATATAGTTTGAATAAAAACATAAAGTACTCAAGTGCAAAAGATAAAACTGATTTATTACCTCAGATGAGAAAGGCTCTATCTTTCCCTTAAACATGACTCCTTCTTCTTCAGCTTCAGGGAGATTTACATAGAACTCTCGAATAACAGAAATAACTGCCACAGCAGAAAAACAACAAAACCGCTCCCACTGGCAGTAAACAAGCAAATCCTCTACATCTCCTCCCGGACTCTTAAAATAATGCTCATGAATTAACCTTCTTGATTACAGTGCATCACTATAAAAATCTTGAGCTCTAGTACTAACAAAGACACCAGTCTATAGGTTTAGGCAGCACTTAGGCACTGGGGCTTGGGGATTAGGTGCTAATGCACAAATTTTGATTTTATTGGTTTTAAATAAAATGCACTTCTAGCCCATGTCAACTAACCCAACATGGTCTGATAACTCTTTAATAACTATTTTCTTCTCTTTCAATGCTCGCCTTTCACAAGATTCACCAATCTTAACTAATTCATTTTAATACTAAATAAAATGAAATTTTACACAAATGAACACTTATATTCATTCACGAACAATTACAAACATTTTGAATACATAGATTCTCAATCCAAACAGTCTTGGAAGAGAAAATTCCTAACACAAGCACTAGACAATCTTAACACTAAAAACACATTAAACACACTTAACATTAACAAAAAAACACTAAACACACAAACATTAACAGTTAACTTAATTCCACTTTTAGTTTGGTGGAACGATACCTGACCTATCATTAGTCTCTCCTTCAGCATTTGAAATGTAAATATGATAAAACGGATCGTGATTAATAACTCTGGTTGAATCTTCTTCAATCCATTTGTTCTTCAAATACATAGCCTTGTCTGCTTCTTCTATAAAACTAGTATGGCTAAATAGCATCTTAAGTTGTCATCCCATTTGATACATTAGCGCGTTAACTTCCATCACTTTTTTCTCAATTGAAGCCATGTCATCCTCAATTTTAGTGATTTTCTCTGCTATTCCTTCAATAATAACGGCTAAGAAACCATTGTATAACTCTTTCACACTTTAATTAATAAATTTATTTCTTATTACTTCCTCCTTTTTCTTCAATTCACTCTCCCAAGATGAATTTTTTCTAAAACTTTTTCTTCTCACTTAGAATTTAAGGCTAGAAATGAATTGTAGTATAAATCCTTACATAACCCTTTTCTTTATAAGCTGTAAACATCCCTATAGCTCTTAGGCAAGTCTTAAAACTACTATACAACATTAAAGCTAAGTAAATCATGGTTAAAAACTCTAAAAACCGAAATTTATACATGTTTTTAACTGTCATGCTCAAGCGTCGGATGTTGGCACTTAAGCGCCTGTGCTTAATTTAGCACAGGTCAACTCAACGTCCAAAAACTCATTCTAACATGTCTAAGTCATCTTGTAAGGTATTAGAAGAATCACTAAATAATTATACATTCAAAATACTTCCAAAATTTTGTAAATCAAACATGACAACATAACATTAAAAACAAACACACAAATAACTATGGGTTGCCTCCCACAAAGCGCTTAGTTTTACATCATTAGTCTAACATAACCAGTGATTATTCTGGTTGACCAAACATCATAACATCATTCAATTTAAGTTGGTCACCTAAAACATAGGGTTTCAGCCTGTGACCATTAACTTTAAAAATTTTATCAGTTTTAGAATCATTGATATCCACAGCTTCATAAGGATAAACTTTCATCACAATAAATGGGCCCATTTAGCTGGGCTTAAGTTTACCTAGAAATGATATTAACCTGACATTATAAAGCAAAACTTGTCACCCTGACTCAAAATTTTCACTATGAATCCTATCATCATGTCACTTCTTCATCCTTTCTTTGTAAATCTTAGCACTTTCATAAGATTCATTCCTTGTCCCTTCAAGCTCATTTAATTGCAATAGTGTTTTCTCACTAGCATCATTTAAATTTTAATTAAATTCTTTAATAACCCAATATGCTTTATACTCAAGTTCAACTGGTAAAAGACAAGTTTTCCTAAATATTTGCCTATATGGGAACATTCCTATAGGAGTTCTATATGCAGTCCTATAAGCCAACAAAGCATAGTCAAGTTTAGCTCACCAATCCATATTGGTTGGATTCACAGATTTTTTCAATATTCTCTTAATCTTGTGATTGGATAATTCAGTCAAATCATTTGTCTGAGGATGATAAGCAGTAACAATTTGATGGTTAATGTGATAATTCTTTAATAACTTCTCCTTCATTGCATTTCTAAAATGACTTCCCCCATAAGTTATGATTACTCTCAGCATCCTAATTCTAAAAAAATCATTCATTTTTAAAAACTTTGCAACACTTTGAGTATCACATTGAGGTAAATCAACAACCTCTAAAAATTTGGATAAATAATCTACTACTAACCAATATATAAATTTCTGAAAGATGGTATAAATGGTCCCATGAAATCTAATCCCCAAACATCAAATATATTAACTTCTAACATATAATTGAGGGGCATCTCATTTCTTCTAGAAATATTTCCTGCTCCTTAACATCAATCAAAAGTTTTGATATAAGTGTTAACATCTCTAAATATTGCAGGCCAATAAAATCCAGATTGCAAAATTTTGTATGCAGTTTTATCAACACCAAAATGTCCCCCAAAATAAGAATTATTACATTTTTTGATAATTTTATAATTTTCTTCTAAAGGCACACATATTTGAATAATAAGATCATTCACATGTTTACATAAAAATGGTTCATCCCAAAAATAAATCTTAGCTTAAGATAAAAATTTCCATTTTTGTTCGTATGTCATTCCATAGAGTATAATATTACTAACAATGAAATTCACAATATCAGCATACCATGGCACACACCACTCATTAATATTGAACAATTCATCATCTAGTGAATGTTCATTAATCTCTTTTTTGAAAAAGAGTTGTTTTCTTAATTCAAGCCTGGATAGATGATCAACAATTTGATTCTCAGCTCCCTTTCCATCTACTATGAAAAAGTCATACTCAAGCAAAAGAATAATCCATATTCCAAGTTTTGGTTTTGCATCCTTCATTTTCATTAAATACTTAAAAGCAGAATGTCAGTATGCACAATACATTTAGTTCCAATTAAGTATGATCTAAATTTATTAAAAGCATGTACTACTCCTAATAACTCTTTCTCAGTTGTGGTAAAATTAATTAGAGCTTCATTAAGAATTCTAGTAGCATAGTAGATAAATTTGAAAATATTATCATGCTTTTGTTATAAAATAGCTCCAATAGCATAATCACTTGCATCACACATCAATTCAAAAGGTTTTTCCTAATCTGGTCAAATAATAATTAATGCAGTGTCTAATTTTTCTTTTAATAATTCAAAAGCTTTTAGGCACTCTTTATTAAAATTGAAAATTACATTATTTTCAATTTAATGGCATAAAGGCTTAGCAAATTTTGAAAAGTCTGTAATATACCATCTGTAGAATCCAACATGTCCTAAAAAACTCAAAATTTCCTTCAAATTTATTTGGCAAGATAAATTAGCGATCACTTGAAATTTTTCAGGATCTACTTCCATATCATTTTTTTAAATTTGATGTCCCAAAACAACTCCTCCTACTACCATAAATTGGAAATTTTCCTAGTTAAAGACCAAATTTTTTTTTTCATAGTTCTTAAGAACTTTTGATAACTGTTCTAAACATGAATCAAATGTAGTTCCAAGCAATAAAATATCATTCATAAAAAATTCAATCCCTTTTTCAATTAATTCACAAAAATAGCCATCATACATCTTCAAAATGTAGTAGGGGAATTACATAAACCAAAGGGAATTCTTCTAAAATCAAATGTACCATAAAGACTTGTAAAAGTTGTTTTATCTTGATTCTTAGGAGCTATTTGAATTTGGTGATAACCAGTATACCCATCCAGAAAATAAGAGTATTTATGCCCAGCTAGTATATCCATCATTTGATCTAGAAAGAGTTGTAGAAAACGATATTTTCTTGTGAAGAGATTTAATTTTCTATAATTAATGCATATTCACGAACCTTTGACTTTTTTTGTTAGTATTAACTCATTATGCTCATTCATAATCACAGTCACTCCTCCTTTCTTTGCAACGTAATGAAACAGACTAACCCATGCACTATCTAAAATTGGGTAGATAATTCCAGCATTTAACCACTTTAAAATTTCTTTATTAACAACTTCCTTCATAATTAGATGCAATGTCCTCTGAGGATTAACCCTAGTTTTGCAGTTCTCTTCCATATGAATTCTACGCATACAAATTGAAGGACTGATTCCTTTCATATCAACATAAGTCCATCCAAAGGCTTTCTTATAACTATTTAATGTTTTCATTCAACTCCTTTTTTCTTCAGTAGTTAATTTTAAGGAAATTATAACAGTTAATGTTGAGGAATCACCTAAAAAGGCATAGTTCAAATGTTCATGAAGTAACTTCATCTCAAGCTCAGGAGGCTTTTTAATTGATGGACAAAAAGATTTCATTTTCATTTTCATGTCCAAAACTTCAAAACTTTTTGAAACATAATTTGAATCTTCCTCATAAAATTTTTATATTGATCTAATTCCTCTTCTTGCTTGTGTTCCAACTCTTTCATTTCAGATTTCTCTTCAAAATTTGTTTTGAAATGACATTCACTTAAATATCTTATCACATCCGGTCTATGACATTCATCATCTTTACCATTTGCAGGATATTTAATTTATTTGGAGATATTAAATGTAATTATATGATCGTTGATGTGTATAGTTAATTTTCCTTTCTGTACATATATCATTGCTTTTCTTGTATCCAGGAAAGGTCTCCACAAAATGATAGGTATCTCTATATCTTCCTCCAAATCAAGCACAATAAAATCATCAGGAAAGATTAATTGATCAACTTTCACTAAGACATCTTCAATAACTCATTTAGAACGGGTTATTGAACGATCTGCTAACAGCAGAGTTACAGTAGTAGGGGATATTTCTACTAATCCCAATCATTTAAATATTGATACTGGCATAAAGTTGATGCATGCACCTAAATTACATAAAGCTTTCTCATAAAAATTGTCTCTTATTGCACATGGAATTGTGAAGCTACTAGGATCTTTAAGCTTTTCAAGAAGCTTTTTTTGAATTATAAAACTGCACTCCTCACTAAATGCAACAGTCTTATTATCTTCAAACTTTCTTCTTTTGTTAAGAATATCCTTCATAAACTTAACATAGCTTAGAATTTTTTTTAAGGCTTTAGCAAATGGAATATTAATTATAAGCTTCTTAAAAGTTTTCAAATATTAGAAAAACTGTTTACCCAATTTCTATTGACGGAGCCTCTGAGGAAATGGAGGTTGTGGTTTTTACAAGTCAACTTTAAGTGGAGAAATAGGTCTCTCTAAACTTTTTGAAGCATACTCTTTAGGCTCTTCAAATTTATTTCTCTCTACTTAAGTTTCTTTTTGAATTATACCTTCCAATTCTCTTCTGCTTCTAAGTTAAACAGATTTTACTTGCTTATTCTATTCTTTTGGATTTACTTTAGTATTATGACAATGACTTTATATATGCTTAAGAATATATGTATTTAATACTACTGCTAAAAGATTTAATTCCTCATCAACTGTCTCAAAACTTAATAACAGTTATAAATTTGATAAAGATGAATGTATAAAATATTCAATAATTGTAAAGTCACACTTATCAACACAAGTATACCTGTCACTCAAGTAATATAAGGATCTAATTGAGTCATAGATATTGATCCCATAGGGACTAATATTAGAACTACGAACTAAGATATTAGAAAAAGCAATACTTAATCGCAATAATGGAATTCAATTTGCATATCTGTCACTAATGGCAATTGAAATAAATATGTAATTTTAATAACTCTTAAATAACTAATTATACCAATGAAGGTTCTTTAGAAAAGCAATACTTTAATTGCAACAACGAAGTTCAATTTGTTTATCTGTCACTAATAGAAAATTAAAATAACTATGTAATTTTAATAACTATTAAATAACTAAATATACTAATGAAGGTTCAAATGTGATATTCAACATATAAGAAAGCATCTTTCTCCTTGTCAAGAAATTATAGTGAATGGATAAAGTGAATCAGTTCAATTATATAAGAAAGCATCATTCTCCTTGTCAATAAATTATAGTGAATGAATAAAGTGAATCAGTTCAATTTTGAAGCATCCTTCTCCTTGTCAAGAAATTAAAGTGAATGGATAAAGTGAATTAGTTCAAATTGACTTCTCCTTGTCAAGAAATTATGGTGAATGGATAAAATGAATTAGTTCAATTTATATTGTGCCAAATAGGAGCATACCTATTCTTTACCCTTTGGTCCAGACATAAAGAACATTGACTAATCCTACTCTCCTTGTCAAGAAATTACAGTGAATGGATAAAATGAATTAGTTCAATTTATATTGTGCCAAGTAGGAGCATACATATTCTTTACCCTTTGGTCCAGGCATAAAGAACATTGACTAATCCTATGCATGGGAGCATACCTATTCTTTACCCTTTGGTCCAGGCATAAAGAACATTGACTAATCCTATGCTTAATACCTATTCTTTACCCTTTGGTCCAGGCATAAAGAACATTAACTAATCCTACGCTTGTTTATTGAATCTGCAGCTAGGCAGGGAGGATACCAACTCTCACTTTGGAGTTCCCACGTTCCCCTCACCTGAGGACTAACATCTACACTTCAGCACCCAAATGATAGGACCGAATTGGGGATTTTAGTCTGTCACTTTAAAATCTCTAATTCTATGCCTGATAATTTTGTTTCCCTATTTATTTGCACACAAATTCCTAGGTCTTTGACCTCCCTGAATCTTGGATGTAATCTTCAATTTAGTTGTGAAACTCAACATATTTTAACAAATCATTTGGCCATATTGAAAGAAAACTAAGATCGAAGTGAAAAGATCATCACAATTTCTTTAACAATTTCATGGCCTCACCAATTCAAATCACCAGTTCACAAATCTCAACATAAGGAGAAAGACAGAGAAAACTACTCAGATCTCTTAAGGAAAACACAAGGAATTCATATATAAAATTAAAGTCATACAAACTAAAACAATAAATAAACTTATCTCTAATTTCTCCCAAAGAAAACTCCTCAAAGTTCATCTGAATCTCTTCCTTTCTTTACAGCACACAGAATTTCTCTTCAAAGTGGCAAGGAGGAAGAAATCTCTCACTTTTCCTCCACTCTTACAATCTATCAAAGAATTCCTCATAATTTAGACTCTCTAGCAAAAACTAATGGAACCTCTCCAACCTTTAGGACCTTCATAACATCCAGGACCTCCGGGCTCTCCCCAATTTTTGAGCAAAATCTTCTTTTAAAGTTGTGGGTGAGTTTTCTCAAGAGTTGCCTAAGCACCCCTCCAAAATTTGTCCTCATCCAATGCCTATGTTGACATAACCGCCGAGCTCGCCATTGGCGGCCTCGAGGGCGCCGTTGGTGGGCCTTCTAAGTGAATTAATTCTGGAATCTCGGGAAAATCTCGCCGTTGGCTACGTTGGGCTCACCGTCGCTGCCCTATTTCAAATCTTCACATTTGGTCCTTTTCACTTAAAATTCGCTCCTTTTTGCATCTTTTTGCTTTAAGGACCCTTATTCATCATACATGCAACAAAATATCAAAAATACCTTTATTTAAAGTGCAATATCATCAAAAATAGTATAAAATAGGTACAAAGATCTCAACATATTTTCTTTGGTAATATTACTAGGAAGTGTTCCTTATGATCCATTACATAATGAATTTGTTATTTATCCCAACTGAATCTCAATAATTTTTATTATAACTCCTTGACTTTGTAACTAATTTCTCATTTGTAGCACCAATTCTTTTATAAAAAAATTTTTCTCCTTAAATTGTGGATTACTATTAAAACTTTGAGGATAAGTAGGTCTAAAATTACTATTCCCTTAGTTGTTCTATTTCTCAAATGGGTATACTTGGTTGTTCCCATTAAATTTTGGATGGTTCTTCCAACCTGAGTTATATCAGTTTGAATATGGGTTATTCTGCTTGTTGTTTATGACATTTAAAGTTTCTAGTGAGGCTTGAGAATCTACCAATTGACCTAATGAATTTTATTCAATCATTGTAATTGGTTGAGAAAAATTCATTCCAAATTGGTCTAACTTCCTTGAAATTGCAACAGCTTCATTTGTTAACATTGCAAAAGCATAAGTTTCATGAATATAGGCTACTTTCTTATAGAATTACCCTTTTATAAAGCCATTGAAAATTATTTCTAGCCATCTCTTCAATTAAAGAATAAGTGTCATGAAATGGTTTTGACATCAATGAACCACCAACAGTGCCATTGATAATAGATCTAAGAGATCCAACTAATCCTTTGTAATTGGTTTGAATTATTAACCAATCTTATATAGCATGGTGTCGACACTTTCTTAAGAGTTCTTTAAATTGTTATCAAGCTTCATAAATAGATTCCACTTTAAACTGGTAAAAAGTTGTAATATCATTCCTAAACTTCACATTTTTTTATGGTGGAAAATATGTAGCACGGAATTTTTGTGCTAGATCACCCCAAGTTATGATAGATCCAAGTGATAACGAATGTAACCATATCTTAGCCTTATCCCTCAGTAAGAAAGAAAATAATCTAAGTCTTATAGCATCATCTGGTGCACCATTATTATTAAATGTAGCACACAATTCTAAAAAATTGTCAAGATGTAAATTTGGATCTTCAGTTGGTGCACCCCAAAACTAATTATTTGATACCAAAGTTCAAATGAATTAGCCATTATAGCAAGTTTTTTAATACTACAATGAAGTTCATTCACTGTAGGGTTTGCATAATCTCTTAAAGGTCTAAAATCTTCAATGTTTTGAATATTTTGATTTGTCATTTCTTGAAATTTTTTAATTTTTTCAATAAGTTTTAATTTTATTATTTTTCTAATAGTTTTTTTTAATTTAGAATCATAAGGTACAAGTCTTGTAGAACCTGAACTATGCCTACCTTACTATAAAACACATAAAATAAAAAAAATAAATAACACAAACAATAACTTTGTGTAAAAAAAACACTAGAATATTAATATAATAAATCTAAAAGTTTAAATAAGACTTTAGAGAAGGATAATTTTTTCTTTTTAAAATTTTTTGTAATTATCCTCGGGAAGAGCACGAAAAACTAGATCCCGATGTTGAAATGCGATGTATGTGATTATATGCTTAATTTATTTAAAAATGATTCTTACTTTACAATAAAGCCAAAAACTTAATCTCAAGAAAAATTTAGGTAAATTTTTCACTATAAAACAAAGAAGAATAAAGTCATAATATTTAATTATGGGATACTACGTAAGTATACATATCGTTATCAAGTAATATAAGACTTCTTTATTTAACCCCGAGCATCTAACCCACAGGGATAACTAACAATATGCAAAATACAAAATAAAATAAATTAGATAACAAAATTTTACTTAGCTAACTATTCTTACTTAGACTCTAAATGCTATAATATAAATGAAAATTTTATTCTTTTTATAAATTTGTTATTATTTAAAATAAAGTAAGAAACTAATTAACTTAACTAAATACCAGTAAAATGAAGGCAATAAAAGTAAAATATCTTTTTTCCTTATCATGAATCAGTAACATGTATAGATATTCTCTTGTGGAAGTGTTCTAATTGTGCTGTGCCAAATAGCAGCAATAATATTCTTTACCCTTACTAGAGATGCTATAAAGAATATTGCCTAATCTTTAGCTTAAATAGTCCTGAAAACCGGTTAGGTAGGGAAGATACTATATCTCACTCAAAGTTCCCTCTTCTCCCACCACCTAGGGGCTAACATCAATGTATCAGAACCTAAAACTATAAATCAAATTAGGGGCTTTAACCCGTCACTTTAAAGTCCTATAACTCTACACCCTTCAAAGTTTATTTTTCCAATTATTTGCACTCAACCCCATGAACTACATTCTCATCCTTGAAATCAAATGTGATTCATACCATTTTCTTACTGACAGAATACAATATGGGATCTTACATGTTCTCACAATAGGTATTAATATCTTAATTGGTCAAATTAAGAAGTATATGAAGTACAGGGTTTAAAATCATCATAACTTCCTTCAACCTTAAAGTTTAGTACTTCACAAAACTTCTTTTCAATACTTAATCACTTATTAAGGAAAAAGATAAAGAAAAATACTCATAATTTATGGAGAAAACACAATCACACTTGAGTTTAAAGATAAAAATCAAGCAAAAAAACTAGATGTTTAAATTAAAATCAAATGTAGTCACAAAGATAACATTTATCTCAAATCCTCTCCACTAAATGTCTTGAAGTTCAATTGAATTTTCTTCCTTCACTCACAATACAAACTAAAACTCAAAAGAAAAAAAATAAAAGTTCACCGGCGGTAGCAACTTTTACATGGAATGGAGGGATGATTGGTGCTTGGTTGTGGATGAACTCTTCCTTTGNGTAAAGAAATTAAAATTATATATATATATATATATATATTATTGTATTGTGCTAAATAGGAGTAATTCTATTATTTACCCTCTTTTAAATGCATTAAAAATATTGACTAATCTAGAGTTTGGTCCCTAATTCTGTTGTTAGGTTGGGAGGATACCGACTCTCACTCTAGAGCCCCCACTTCTCCCTCATTGAGGGCTAATAATCTCCCATTAGTTTCCAATCAATTGAACCAAACTGGGGATTTTAATTTGTCACCTAAAAATCTCTAATTCTACATCCAACAAAGTATATTTCCTAATTTATTTGCATTCAATCTCATGGATAACTTCCACACCCATGAAACTGAATGTGGCTCACACCTTGTTGTATAAACTATAGCCCTTTTGGATCATATGTTTCTCAAAGCATTTTAACATTTCAATTGGTCAATTTAAAATGTAAATCAAGATAAAAGTTCAAATCATCACAAATGTTTGACATTTAAAACCATATAAAACAAAATCAATTCTTCACAAAACCATATCTCAGAGTAGGGAGAATGATAAAGAAGACTACTTAGAATTCATGAGAAGGATACGACAAAATACAAATTTCATATATAAAAATAAGTTTACAAAATAAAGAAACAAAAAAATCAACTTATCTCACAATCTTTCCCAAGAAAATCCTTAGAAGTTTTCTTTAAGCACTTTCCCTTTTAACAAGCACTCTTAATTCTCTCTTGGAAGTGTAATAAAGAAGAAATCTCTCACTTTATCTCTCCTCTTACAACCCTAGAAGAAAATCTCCAAGTTCTTCCCTCTCTCTCTTACTTACCTCTTTGCCTTCTCTCTTACGCCACCATCGAACCTCTATTTTTCGAACCTCTATGCCCTAAACTCCCTTCTCTTTTATTAGAGGATGCCTCCCTCCAAAAAGAATTCAAAATTTTCTCCAAAATTATTTTCAAAAGCCAACCTTTTTGAATTCCAAAAGACATATCCATTGATTCAAGAGGCATATCCCTTCATTAGAAAACCTTCCAAAGTATCTAGATTCATTGAAACACTCTATGGGATGTTTGGAACATTTGGACCCTTCAAAATTTGCACAAAATTTTTCTCAAACTGCCTTAATTCATCAAGTGTCATCTATAGTGCTTTAGGCGCCAATCTGGCACTTCAGGCACTGAGTTACTTAAGTCCGCACTTTTTTTGGGCTCTGGAGCTTCAAGTGCTGATTATGGCGCTTTAGGCGTCGATTCTGGCACTTCAGATATTAAATCTTTATATAATGGCACTTCAGGCGCCAACTCTCTATAAAGTGGCACTTCATGCGCCAGCTCTTTATAAAATGACGCTTCAGTCGCCAAAATTACAAAATTCTCTATTTTAGCTCTAAATTTCTTCTTTTTTGCTACTTTCGCTCCAAATGCCTAAAATTAATACACCTGCAATAAAAACATGAAAATACCTTTTTTAAAGTACAATATCACCAAAAATAAGCATAAAATGTATACTTATAATAACACATTATTTTGGTGTATTAAAATCCCCTAACTTAAATATTACTTGCCCTCAAGTGACACTTTACTACATAAAAATATGACTTTGGATGAAGATTAACTTATAAACTTCTATACTTTAGTTTAATAAATAAAATAGTATAATTTAAGAAAAAACTTTTAATAAATTATATTAAAACTATAAGTCTAAGAATACTTAGTAATCAAATCTAAAATTTCTGAATCTTTATTCATTTCAAGAAGAATTGTAATTTGTTATATCAAGGATACTTAGAATATCCATATGAAAAAGAACTTCATGAAAACTTTACTAGTAAGGGTGCTAATACTCAAATACAAGTTTAGAAAATGTAATTAAGTATTTTCCTCAAGTTGATTCAAGTGAAGCCAATTTTTTATTAGACATCTCCTCAAGCTTCTCCTCATATTTTTTTTTATTTCTTTTTTTCTTTTCCTTTTTTTATATTCAGGAACTTTTAAATTCTTTCTTTTCTTTTCTTTTTCAAGTGAGAATTACAATATCTGGATAATCTTTAATAATTTTGAACTTCACTATCCTTTTATTAAAGTTAAAACTTTTTACCTTTCTTCACTTTATAAATTCATATTAGTTTTGATGATTTTTCATAAAGTCTCATCCTTTTCTTCTTACATGAAACTTTAAGATTCTTCGTACTTCAAAAATACAATTTTCTTTAATTTAAATAGAAAAACATAGTTTTATCCTATCATACCAAATATCTTTAACTTTAGAATTTACCTTCATATTAAAAACTTTTATCTAAATTTATCATAATATTTACAAACATAAATATAGTCATTTAAAGTTAAACCCTAATATTCAAGGTCATGTTAAATTAATTTTTTTTAAAATAATTAATTGAGGACAGATACAATTTAGTTTACTTCTTTTTAAAAGAAATTTTTCTTTCCCCCAAACTTAAGTTTTTAAGTAATTAAAAATGTTCAGTACACAAATATTTTTGTAGGTGAAAGAAATAGTAAATGCATAAAAAAAAACTAACTTATAGAGGATTTTTTAATATGAAACTAGGCTCTGGTACATGATCCTGATTCTCTTTATAGTTGTTAATGTGATGTATGGGTTTTTATTCTTAATTTTACTTAGTTATAATTCTTACATTCCAACGGCGCCAAAACTTGATCCCGTGAAACAACTAGGNATATATATATATATATATATATGGCGTCCTCTTCTCCCTCTATCGACTCTGCTAGGGTTTCGACTCATGGCGAACCCTAGCAACTGTTATGACGTTTCACATCATATCCTAGCTGCGCCTTCTCCAGCGTCGTCTTCTCCTCACTGTGTCTTCTCTGTCATTGTAGGCTCGCGTCTTCTGCTTCGACGTCGATTGCAGCTCGCATCTTTCTGCGTCTCGCGAACGTGTGTCGTCTGCTTTGCACATTCAGCTTATTCCAGTGATTGCGGCTCGCATCTTGGAATACACAACTTATTCCGGTGAAACAAGTACCCATCAGCTCTGTGGTACTGCTCGAGAAGCTTCTTTTGACATTGCTCCCAGATCCCTCTGAAATCTTCGTTTGTCTCGTAAATCTCCTTCACCATCTCATATCCTTCATATCGTGTCTGCATTGAAGTGATCAGCAAAGGACGACGGCTCTGTACATCTATTACTCGGTTCTGGCTCCTTGCCTTGTGACGAAGCTGAAAACTCCACCCAAGATGCATACTGAGCCTTCATTTTTTTTTGGCTGTCATGTTCCATGAGCAACGCGAACTCGTTCATCACTAGGTAGTGACTACAGTGATTAAGTGCTCTCATAATCGCATAGAACTCCTTGTTGTACATCGAATATTTCCTCCTAGACTCATCTAAATTTTCACTGAAGAATGCTATGGGGTGGCATTCCTGACTTAGTACTGCTATGATCGTCTCATTGGAGGCATCAGACTCCACCTCGTACAACTAATTGAGTTTTGGTAATGTAAAATTGGTGCTTGAGTCACCTTCTCTTTTAGTGCGTTGTAACTGGTCTGAGCTGAGTCTGTCCACTAGAACTTCTCCCCTTTCAAAAGCTCTGTAGAGGGAGCGGTGATGGTATAAAGCAACTGATGAATCGCCTGCAGAATGATGCGAACCCCAAAAACTGTCCAAGCTTATTGAAAGAATGAGGTGCAGTCCAACTCACAATGGCCTCGTTCTTTGTAAGATCCATCTGAATGCTTACATTACATACAACATAGCCCAAAAAGCATACGCGTGCTGTCAGGAATTGACACTTCGTTAGATGTATGTATAGCTTTTTTGATCACAAAACCTCTAAGGATGTCCTCATGTTAAGTGCTCTTCGGATCTGCTGCATGCCAAAATATTACTCAAGTATGCCACTAAGAACTTCATGAAGTGAGTTCGGAAGAGCTAATTAATCAGCTTCATGAATGTGTTAGGTGCATTAGATAACTCGATAGACACGACTATCCACTCGTATAATCCATCTGAGGTCTTAAAAGCGTTCTTCCTCTCGTCCCCTAGTTTCAAGCTGATCTAATGGTACCCGCTGCGTAAGCCGATCTTAGAAAGGACAATAACTCAGTGCAACTGATCTACTAGATTGTCCAGGCGAGATGTGAAACTGGTATTTGATAGGAATCTCGTTGATGGTTCGACAATCAATGCACACCCTCCACGATACGTCTTTCTTGGGTTCCATCAGAGCGACGATTGCACATGGGCTAGTATTCTCTGGGACCAAACCTCTCTCGACGAGATCCTATACTTGTCGCTATAACTCATACTTTACAGGTCTCAATTTGTAGGTAGGTTGATTTGGCAACACTGATCTGGATATGAGATCTATGACATTTTGAATGTCTCTCAGCGGTGACAATTCTCTAGTATAACCGAACCCATTGCCACTGGAGCCTTTCAAACCGACTGCATGAAGGTGGTTCTTGGGACTACTTCCTTTTCTGTGATTTCTATGACTCCTGCGTCTTTGATTGGTAAAAGCACAGTGCATCTCCCATTTTTTTTAAATGATTAAGTATTCTTGAAGCCGTCTGTTAGGCTTTGCGGTTGAACTGCCTTGGCCTTCCTAGCAAACTATGATAAGCATCCATAGGGACCACGTCGCACCACACTTCCTATTGTAGCTGATCTTCGATAGAAAACGCAATCAAGCATTGTTGATCCACGCGTACCTTATTCCCCTTTTTCAGTCAGGTAAGAGAGTAGGACTGAGGGTATTTTTGTGTGACCAACTTTAGTTTCTTCACCATCAGAGTGGATACTACATTCTCATAGCTCCCACCGTCGATAATTAGAATGTAGAATTTTCCTTCGCCGCACACTTGGTGCAAAAAATAATGTGCCTCAACCATGAATGATCCTTCTCCGGCTCTGTCTGTAGGACTCTCCTTCAGACTATCATATCTCCCTCATCTCCCTGGAGCTGAAGTTCCTCCTTCATATCCTCTTCTACTTCCTCTTCCTCCACTTCCTTGACGACACCCTACTCTGTGAATGAAACAAGTCGGCTCGTGGGATAGCTAGAGGCTACGTGTCCGTAGGTGTCCGTAGCCGAGACATCTGAAGCATCTCTCGGTATGCATGTCTGGGCGAGCTATCCTTTTCATGTTTCTTTTTAATCAGTCATGTCTTGCTACTTCCCTGTTCGGTCTTCCCACTTCCTTTTGGTGTACCGTTGTTTGTGGTGGCAGTTGTAGGTGGTTGTCTTAAGAAGGAAAAGATAGTGTCCGGAGTCCGGACAAAGAGCTGCGTCCGGACAGCAGACATGATACAACGGGACAGAGCGGGAGCTCGTATTTCCGTTGTATCACGTCTGTTGTCCGGGCGCAGCTCGTGTCCAAACTCTAAACACATTATTTTTTCATTAAGAAGGGGTGTTGTCAGCTTTGTTTCTGTTGTCCTTCCACCTTCAAACTAAGCTCTGAACATCTCCCTGTGAACAATAGATCTACAATTGTATATTGTTGCTGATAGTGGCCTTTAGGCCCCTCAGATAACGTGCTATGGTATGTTTCTCGGGCTGACCAACTTACATTTCATCTTCATATGGTGAAACAGTGTTGTGAACTCCTTCACTAATAGGTCTCTTGGTTGTAGGAGGAGCCTTATAAACATATCCTGATGGTAATGGGGCAATAAGTATTTTTTGGACATCCCCTTCATCTTTTCGCATTTAGTAATCTTGGCAATACCCTTTCTCTTTCTCTGCCTATGCAAATTTTTCCTCAAGGAGACGCTTTTTTTCAGTATGATTAATGCAAGCTTTATCCTTTTATTCTTTGACATTTATTTATACTCAAAGATTTTCTCAACTTATTGCAGTCATTCGATAAAGTCTAAAGCCATCTGGGAAAGTAAAAGACAGATTTTAAAATGCCCAAATCTCTTAATCCTAAATTTTAACTCATCTTAAATATTTTATCAGAATTTTTAAATTGAAAAAGTTTATAATTTTAAGTTTCTAGAGAGCTTAAATTGTAATTTTCATGGCATCCCAGATAAACCAGAAAGAAATAAGAAAAACAATCCAAGCATGCAGACACACAACATAAAGTAAAAGCACTCTAAAATATAAAAAGTGGTTAATGTCGTTGGGTCAGCAACAAATCCTTGAAAAACAGAAAGGCTGACGGACTTCACATATACATGTTTGGTCCTAGATCTATACAAAAATATAGAATTTAAGGTATAAGACTCGAGCTACTGCTCATTGTCTCTTTCACGTGGTTCTATGTGTTGCCCGGCTTGAAATCCGTGCCCCACCTTATTTTCGATACAAACTCAGCCTGAATACTCTATCAAATACATTTAAAAGAGAAAATAAAAACTGAACCTACATGAAAATAATGTTAGCATGGAAGCTAACAAACATGAACCATATAACGAGCTGTGCCTTTTAATCGGGGGAACTAAATGACGCCCACTTGCAAAATGTTAGAAATCATTATGTGCTCCCCCTCAATGATATCTGTGTGTGTGCATGTATATAGACATTCTCCCTACAGAAGAACGCTCTAACATACTACCATATATATTAAGCACATGAGCACACAAAAAAGCACAGAAATGACACATGACTAACATAAATGAACCTGTAGAGAAAAATAACCAGAGACGTAAAAAAAATTACCTAGCATTCTAGATCCTAGCCTAGCACACTATCTAATGAGAAGTATCTTTACCAGCATCTAAGTGCAGGGTAAGTCTCCTGGTACGTAAGATTTTGACGGGGTCACTGTACCGGCCCTGTCTTAACGATCTAATGGATCTAAAGTTTGTTACTCAGAACGGATTTTGAAAAGAACTTTTATTACATATAACCTAGTTTACTACATAATTTTAAAGTTATGGAGAATGTAGTAAGTAGAATTTTTTTTTTTAAAATAGGGGTAATTAAATGCGAGTCAATAACATGTAAGGTGATATGAGTTAGATCTTTAACACAGTTATACTCGTGTTAATCTTGATGCTTTAACTTGCATTGCTCATCATGATTAACCCGACAAGTAATGCTCGTTAAGGTAGTGCAACCAACACGGGTCGCTTGCCTATCAAACCTGGCTCGCTATCCATGCACGCATACAAATGCAAATGCAAGCAGTCATAGACGAGTGGTGAAAAAGTGTTTCATGGATGCAGTGACTCAGAAGGGGTATGTGTACCGTGGAGGCAGCGGTCCATGGATGGGTGTGCCGTGAAGGCAGAAACCCGAAGGATGAGTGTGCTGTAGAGACAGTAGTCTGAAGGGGTGGGTGTGTCGTAGAGGTTGTGACCCAAAAATGTGAGCGTGTCGTAGAGGCAAATACCCAACAGATTAGTGTGTCATGGAGGCCGTGACCCGAAAGGGTGGACGTGCCTTGGAGGCATCGACTCAATAGATAGGTGTGCTGTGGTGGCAATGACCTGAAGTAGTTGGCATGTCGTGGAAGCAGGATACTGACAGATGGGTGTGTCTTGGAGACAGTGACCCAAAGGTGTGAGCGTGCTGTGGAGGCCCGAATGATGGGTGTGCCTTGGAGGTAGAGACGCAACTGATGAGTGTACCGTGGAGGCAATGACCCAAAGGAATGGACGTGTCGTGGAGGCTTGAAGGATTGGTGTGCCGTGGAGGTAGAGATTTGACCCAAATGAGTGAAAGTGCCACGGAGGCAGCTATCTGACGGATGGGTGTGTCGTGGAGGTAGTGACCCGAAGGATTGGATGTGCCGTGGAGGTAGATGCCGAAAGATATGTCATGGAGGGAGTGATTCGAATGAGTGATGATCCTCACTAAGGAGAATCATACAATTGGGGTGAGTGTATGAATGAACACTCAAAAATACAATTCAAGCGTGTGACAATGACTATGTAAAATGTCATGCAAGTCATATAACACAAAAATTTGTGTTTGGTTGCTTAGGCATAAGATGCCGCCGAGGAGAATTATACCCTATCCCAACAACGTCCAAACATACATGCAAATGGTAGACACATGCAATTCTAGTGCACCATGTAAGTAAGCAAGCATACTCATCCATGCATAACATACAATATGCAAGTGATCGATCGACCAGGCCGCGACAGCCGATCAAACTAAAGTGGTTGGTCGACAGGGCGGGGGCCGTCAGTTAGACCAAGTGACCGGTTAACCTGACCGAGGCGGTTGTCGAACCAAAGTGATCGGTTGACAGGGCCGGGGCGGCTGGTTAGACTAAAGTGCTCTTCTGATCAGGCTGGGTCGGTCGGTCGGACGGAGGCAATAGTGATGTTGACCGGGCCGAGCCAGCAGCCTAAGGCAGAAGTGTTGCCGATCAGGCCAGGGCGGCCAGTCGAGGCAGAAGTGATGCCGATCGGGCTGGGGCTGTCGATCAAGGTAGAAGTAATGTCGGCCGAGTCGTGATGGCTAGACAAGGCAATGTGCAAGTTCAAAATGCTTCATGCAGGACACACATGACACAATTCAAAGCAAACGATCATGCTCGATAACAGGCCACATTTGTGCTAACGATCTCACATAGGACACCTAAAGTTTAACACATAGATGCGTGGCATCGCCACCTTCTGCTTTGGTAAAGTGTCCGGGGGTTTCACCTCCGTGTCTCCAATAGGGAATCTCTCCACGATATTGTGGAATGAACTAGCTACAAAATTTTTCTCATTTTGCAACTCTTCCTGAGTTTGTAAGGTGAGCTAGCTATAAAGCTCTTCTCACTTTGCGAAATCCAAACATTCCAATTTTTCTTAGAAAGGTTGAGGAAAACCAAAGCAAGGGGAGATTGAGACCCCAACACGTAGGTTTAGGGTTAACAGAAGAGGATCGCTTGGCTCCGTAAAGGATTTGGCCACACATGAGAATCCTAACCTAAGACTTCCTCTAGGAAAACACCAACCAAACCAAGAGAACGTGGTCGCGCTAACTAGCATCGATGGGCCACGCTCAGCCCATGTGGGTGATCGGACACATCACACTTACCCTAAGCTAACCTAAGGCCGGTTTAGAAGGAAGAGCACAAGGGTTTAAGGAGATTATACCGTCGTGGTGGTTGATCAAAGTCCCATGGTTGTGTTCCGTATGAAGCTCTCCTAACAATAGGAGAAAAGCACACGTTCCGGCGGTGCTCCTACGGTGCTACAACGATGCTTCGGCGAAGCTTTCCCGAGATGTGACGAAGCTTTCAATTAGTATGAGAAAGTAAGTGCCTTGCTCTCTTTTGTCCTCACCTTTTGTTGGGTCTACCAGCACACCACACCTATTGGGGGTCCATTTGTTGACCTCACTTTTGGTTGAGGTCTCGAAATTTTTCCTAGGTCTAGCCATAGGACTTTCCTATTGACTAGTCTTAGAAAACTAGAAAAGGTATCCTCACAATTAGAAATTCAAAATTCTTCTTGCCATAGGACTTTCCTATTGACTAGTCTTAGAAAACTAGAAGAGGTACCCCACTATTAGAAAATCAAAAGTCCATTTGTTGACCTCACTTTTGGTTGAGGTCTAGAAACTTCTTTAATAGCCTAGGTCTAGCTCCACACCTATTGGGGGTCCATTTGTTGACCTCACTTTTGGTTGAGGTCTAGAAACTTTTGTAGCCTAGGTCTAGCCATAGGACTTTCCTATTGACTAGTCTTAGAAAATTAGAAAAGGTACTCCTCAGCATTAGAAATTCAAAACTTTGACTAATCTTAGAAAATTAGAAAAGGTACCCCCACCATTAGAAATTCAAAACTCTTCTTTCTACTGACTAGTCTTAGAAAACTAGAAGAGGTACCCCACTATTAGAAATTCAAAACTCTTCT
Organism: Phalaenopsis hybrid cultivar; assembly: GCA_002079205.1. Classification (NCBI taxonomy): domain Eukaryota; kingdom Viridiplantae; phylum Streptophyta; class Magnoliopsida; order Asparagales; family Orchidaceae; genus Phalaenopsis; species Phalaenopsis hybrid cultivar. The sequence goes on along the minus strand of JXCR01123473.1, from coordinate 381 downwards.
TTTTTATTTAACTTGGNTTTTCAAAATTAATACACACACTTAATACATTCACTTAGGTCTTAAGGACTTAGTGGTGAACTTAAGGTGAACTCTACTTGTTAAAAGAGGATTAGAAATATCAACCTAATCAAACTCGTTTAAAACATCACAAGTCCAATTAAGACTAAAAATTTGGCTAAGTGTTCTTAATAACACTAATTTGTCTCCTAAAGGGTCTTCACCCACATAATTTTCAAATTAAAAGATAAAATGACATTTACCTTATTCTTGGGAAGAATCAAGACATCAATGTTCACTGAGCATCAGGATATTTAGGGTAAATTATTAAGTAACATAATAAAGTTTAAATGGACTCAAAGCTTTTACCAGACATTAAGAAGG
>JXCR01123467.1:29005-63868 GCA_002079205.1 Phalaenopsis hybrid cultivar | reverse complement strand
GGGTAGTGAAAATTTGTCTTTTGGACATGCCTTGTTCAAATCTCTGAAGTCGACACAAACACAGATCTCTTCATTTTTCTTCTTAACAGGTACAATGTTAGCCAACCATGTGGGGTACTGCTCTTCTTTTACAAAGTTGGCATTTATTAATTTCTTCACCTCGGCGATGACTTATTGCTCTATTTTGAGGCGCATTCTCCTGAGAGCTTGTTTTACTGGGGTTATATTCTTGTCCACCCCAAGTTTATGGACTATAACTTCTGCGGATAGTCCTGGCTTTTCATCGTAGCTCCATGCAAAAGAATCTTTGAATTTTATTAATAGTTTGATCAATTCTGAAGATTCTTCGTCATTGAGTAGAGAACTTATAAATGTAGGCCGGGGTTGTTCTTCAGTCCTGAGGTTAATCTCTATCAATTCATCATTGGTAGATTTAATTTCCTCCTCAAATTCTGCTGGAGCATCTTCTATTAGTTGTTCAGTAAAGTCATCCTCTATATCGAGGCAATCCTCCTCTAACCCACCAATAACAACCATGCAAAATTCAGAATCATCGACTGGTCCGACTGTACCAAATCCGAGACCCTCTTTTGAATTTGGAGTTTGACTTTTACCATTCCATAGTTTTTTAAAAAGTTGAAATTTATCTTTTGGCATTTATTTTGGTAAGTGTCCCTGCTAAATTAAATTTCCATAATTTTTTAAGAAGTTGAAATTTATCTTTTGGCATTTGTTTTGGTAAGTGTCCTTGTTAAATTAACTTCTGAACACAAGGTGGAAGTAACCAAAAGGAAATTCCATTAATTCATTAGGATCATCATCCAAATTTACATGTTTTTTATGCTCAGTAAAGGTAGAACCATGGTAAAATTTGATCGGCCTTGAACCAACACTAAGAACTTCCTTGACCTTTAAACACTCGACCTTTTGAGGGAGAATCGGAGTTAGGGTCATAGCATTCACATAGTGGTTTATCTGATCATACATTGTTTCATATTCATTTTTTTCTGTATCTTCTAGGGATATTTTGTACTGAGGTCTCTTCTGTCTTGTCATCATTATCTCATCTTCAGAACTGTCTTCATCACCAACGTTGATGGTTGGCCTAGTTCGTTCAACAATTAAATTGATCCTTCCTCTTCCACATCCCCGGGCATGACCTTGGGTGCGCGAACTAAAAGAACCTTCACCAACTCATTCTAAGGGAGTGGTGGAAGATCGCTGAAGCGGAGTTGAATGGCCTCCTCTTTGTAATTCTTATGAATCTTCATCTTTTTTTGTGATAAATTCACGAGAGAAGACAGTCCTCTTTGGGGGCGCATAGTCGGCAACATCTTTGTGGGTACCAACTTCATGCACTGAAAATGGTTGTAGGTCTCCTTTCATGAAATTTCCTTTACCATCTTTGTAGTATTTGATGCACTGGTGTAGAGATAATGGAACCATATTGTGTTCATGAATCCATGGTCAACCCAGCAGATCATTAAAAGAGGTCTCGGTGTCGATGATAAGATTTTAGTGGTTGTCACGAGTTCTCCAACCTTCATAAGTAATGTAATTGATCCAAGGGCTCTTTATCCCATTTGGTTGAATCCTCTTAACAACATTTTATCGGTCGTAAGCTCTTGAGCTTTAATATCCAAATAGGCCAATGTTCATAGGCTCATCAAGTTAATAGATGCTCCAGGAACTACTAAAACTCTGGACAACACAAATTTGTCGATGTTGACGGAGATGTAGAGTGGACGATTGTGGTCAGCGGTATTGAGCAACAAGTCTTTGTTTGTGAAGGTTACCCCAGGCTGTTCTTTCAACGAATAAATTTCATCAGAGGATGTGCTGGCCAATTGAGCTAAGAAAATTTCTGGGTCAAGCAAAGCTGTAACCAGAGACTCTCTCATCTCCTTTGATAGGATCAGAGCGTCGTAAATGCTTAATCGGGCCAGCAACTTCCTAAGATGAGCTAGCACATTGTAGTCTACTTTGTATGATCCTTTGATTTTGTCTTGATCATGTGGTTCTTCCACTGGTGGAGGTGGGGGTAACTCCTCTTGAGTCATTATCTGCTTTCCTTTGTCTGTTAGAGCTGTTCTTGGTGGTAACAACTTTCCGCTCCATAAGTTAACTTCTGTGATTTGGTCTTCTTGAGATATCATTATTGAATCTTTTGGTGCCTCCTCCTCTTTGTCGGAAAGATCTAATTTGATGGTAAATGGTGTACCATGATGCTCGAGAATTGGCTCGTCATTATCGGTGCTGTTGTATACGATATCATTGATGTCTTCTTTGGACTTGAAAACTAGTTCATCAGACTCAAATATGATTTGAGGATCATTTTGGGGATCAAGATCAAAGTTAGATTGGTCATAATCAGTTATGTTATCACTATAAACAGTTCAAACGTAGCAGAAATCACAATCATTATATTCATAAGACCATGGAGGGACAAAAAGATAATCGTACAAAGTCAAGATTTGAGGATTTTCTTCCTTGAATCCAAGACAACTAATCTAATAAAGGCGACCCCTATCCTACCCCCATGCTATAAATCTTTGTAGTGATGCTTTTCTTCTTCTTTTTCCTTGACGACGACGGATCTCCTGACGAAACCTTCATCTCGGGTTTGGTATGCTGCGGACTCTGAATGGAGGCTTGTCTTGATGTAGACTGGATCTTGTTCAGTATTTTCTTGGATGATCTGCTCCAGACCTCATTCCATCCTTCTTCTCTGGTATATGCAAAAGATTTTTTTGATAGATTCTGTATTTGATTGAGGGCCCTCTTGAGTTCATCCCAAGTTGGACTCCATTCCTCTGTTTCAGTATACAAATCGATTGGGGAGAATGGCTCGGCCGAAATCATATTTATGGAACCTTTTCGTGTTCTCTTAAATATTCTTTTGGGATTGTTATGTTCCCTTCCTTAAGATTCACCTCGAGCCAGTTTTTAAAGATGAAGTATTTTTCTATAGTGTGCCCAAGAAACCGGTGGTATGGGCAATAATTTGGTTCATTCTTCCTATCCACCTCTTCGGGCTTCTTCAGGCCTGGTAGTCTGGATTTCAGCTTCTTCATTAGACTTCTGAATATTTTAGGTGTAGCTTCATCTTTGAAAGAATGCACCATTTTACATCGTTTTAATAGGGACATTTTCTTATCCCCTATTCGAGGTGATCTTTCTTGAGGTGGTCATTGGTTGGATTGACTACTCTGTTTCTGAGCATGCTGTGACAAAGACTGGCGAGGCTCTTCTGCATATATCATCATCAGCTGCTTACCTTTGTCGACGGTCGCTACTACTCCTGATTTTTTTTCGAACACTCTAATCACCTTAGCCTTTCTGTGTGGCTCCATGTGCTTGATTTCCTCTTGAAGACTGTTGGCTTTACTGAGTAGTTTCTCAAAGGATTTGATGGTGAGTCCCTTGAGCATGCAAGCTACTGATTTCTTCTTGAAGACTGTTGGCTTTACTGAGTAGCTTCTCGAAGAATTTGATGGTGAGTCCCGTAAGCATGAAATCTAATGGCCCATGAATGAAGCTTCTCGAAGGATTTGATGTTGAGTCCCTTAAGCATGAAAGCTACTGGCCCATGAATGCTTTTGAGTAAATCTAAATTGCTTGATGTTCCTGTAGCTGGGGTTCACATTTCATGCTAAGGTTTCTCCACCTCAAAATATAGTCCACCAAAGTTTCTCTAGGCTTTTGTTTTTCCATCATGAGCTCTCCAATAGACACATGGTGTTGTGTCCCGAAAAATCTTTTCACAAAGAGCTATTCCAACTCAGAAAATATTTTAACTGACCCGTTGGGCAAGTTAGCGTACTAGTCGAAAGCAATTCCTGACAAGCTGCTGACGAACTGCTGGAAGAGTAGAGCTTCACTATTTCTTGTATTGCCATAGCTGGCTCGAAAATGTGCTATATGCTGTCTGGGATTCTCAGTCCCATAAAATATCTTAAAGTTTGGGGCCACAAAACCCTTGGGGAAAGGCACGACATTGAATTCCTCCGGGTAAGATCTACCCTTTAAAATTATTGCGCCACCCTTAAATTTGGTTAAGGTGTCCCACACTTATTCAACCATTTGCTTGAATTCATTTTCTGGTATAGCACCTGATGGAGAATCCTTTCTATGTTGCTCGTCCTTGTTTATTGAAGCAACCACTCTTCTTTTATATGTGATGTGCATGATTTCCAGCTGATTGATCTCTGGAGAAGCCAATTGCGGCTCTTATGATTGCCTCTGAATAGTGGCCATGGCTGTCGTGGTTGTGGTCATCTCTTCTATTCTTTTCTCTAGTGGACTAACTTGCTCATCCCTTAGAGGGAAAGCCCTACGCAGCTCATCTACGGCATTTTCTTCGGTGTGAGGTTGAGCCTCGCATGCAAATGTGGTGGCTCTTATTTCAATTACATGGACATCCATGAAATCTTCCTCCAAGTAATCATTGTAATCAAAATTTTCATCATCGCTATCGACATAAACTTTGTATTCTTGAGCTAACTCAGAAATCTCGATCCTGAGTTTCTCAACTTTCTCTTCAATTATTGATTCCTTGAGCACTTTAAGATCTGGAGGACCCTGATGGACATCCTCTACTTGTTCCTCCATCTCGCTGGCTATTGTTGCAATGATGTTAGATATTTCAGACCATGGTTTCATTCCCTGTCCTTGTCCCGTGGGCTCACTGAACTGTATTGGTGCAGCGACCTTGGGCACCCATACCTTTTTCTTTATCGACGATGATGTCTCAGGACGAAGTATCTTAGTAGAAACATCGGTATGTTGAGGGAAAGTATGCTCCCCGTGGTGTAAACTGGCTACAGTGCCAAGTAATCATCTTGTTTTTACCTTTGGGATTGTAGGAATATCTCTATAATGGGTTATATGTAAGATTTTCGGACCCAGTCTCGACTTAACCAGTTGACGGCCTGCGGTCCTCGTGGTGCTATAATCATTAGTAATCACTGTGGTATCACCTCTGTTCTCTAATTGGAACCAAACGGGGATGCGAGTAGGGGGCACTCCAGTTATCTTGTGGGACTATCTGGCGGACTTGACGCCCTTCAAAATTTCCTTCTTCATGCGAGGAGAAATTGCATGTCCCACTCGTTAAGTAACTTGCTAATTGAACATCCTTCTTTGGTAGCTAGCCTCTTAAAAACTGCACTAAATCGAGTGATATGAGTGAACTTCTTTCTCTCCTCACCATGTCCCTGAAGTGGTGGTAATGCGACAGCAATTCTCCTGATACTCTCATATCCATCGGTATAGGTCAGAGGATGGAATCTACTCCCTCGTAGGAGTGGATAAATTTCCGGTAATCCTTCTTCATTTTGATGAGACTCCTCCTCTACAGGTGTTTTTTCAGGAGCCTGGGCTTTGATGGCCCTGCGAACCCATCTGTTATGGTTCCTTTTTTGGGTTCGGGTCAGTGGTACAGTCCTTGAGCTTGATCCAATTTCAAATATGGGTCGTGGGACAGTTAATCCCTCAGTCTGATTCTTAATAATCATTACTTATTTCCCCTTAGCAGTAGCGGGGCTAGCAGGTTTGGTGGGTGTCGTGACGGCAGTAGGTTGAATTCTGCAGACGGTTCCTGTATTTCTGGTGCGACAATCTTCATTACCACAAACGGGGCATTCCTGAGGATGAACACGAGATCTTCAAATTCAACTCCAAATTTGATGGTAGGAGAGAGATTACGGGCTTCGTGGCTCGTTGGCAAGTTGCAGGAAAAGTTCAGATTTGGGTAGGTCATTGCAGCAGGCTTGAAAACAGAAAGTTTCAGGGTTAGCTATATGGCTAAAAACCTCATAATTTTTTAGTGCAAGCACTGAAAGTAGAGGTTGATCTGTAGACCGGACGACTCTTAATTTATGGGTATTTTAAAATTTTGTTAAATAAAAATCAAGATGTGTAAAATTTATTAATATAAGAAAATTTTAAAGTGCGCACAACATAACACGATTTGATTTAATTTGCAAAATAGCAAATCAAATTTGGAAGGGAGACGTGAAGTTACTTAAGACCCAGTGCGAGACCCATTTCATGACAGACAATGCCCAGCTGGAACCAGTCCACCGACACACCTATTGGGGGTCCGACCCAACATGAAAATTTAAAGAGTCCTTAATGGTCTCCTGAACCCCTCTATTCAAAAATGGTTGAGCAGATAGTCCTGAAGTCTAAGGAGTTAGTCGTACTTTCCCAAGACAGAAATGGGTAAAGTATGCCAATGAAAGAAGGGTAATTTGGTCCAAGAGGGACATGGACACATTACCGATGTGTGAAGATAATATTTCTTGATTTGTATGGAAAGAAAAGCTTGTCCCCAGCGGAGTCGACAGAAGCTGTCGGCACTATTTTTGGTTGGAGGAGTTGCCCGTAAGAAGCTGTCGGTCACCCGCTTCGAAAGCATGTTTTAATTTACATATATATTTAGTTTTAGAAAAATATGAAATCAAACTGACCCCATATTTTTTGTAGTTTAAATGAAAGAGCGTTGTACCTCAAATCCTATATCTATCTCAAAGGATAAACATAAGACTTGAGGATGAGACTCGATCAAATAAACTAAGGAATATATGACATCCGTTTGGTCTAAGAAACCTTTGTATTTGCCGACAATTTCCCCTATTCAATATAAAGGATTAAGTAGGGTCTATATTAAGCTGGGTTCAGAGATGCTTCCTATAAGGGCAAGCCTCTAAACATCTTAAATGATGAAAGTCACCTAAGAATACTCTCAACAAAAAGCAGGAAATATTAACTTCAAGGAGTTTCAAAAAAAGCAACCTAAGAAAACTCTCGATAAAAATCAAGAAATATTATCTTCAAGGAATTTCAAAGGGCAAAGTCACTTAAGAAAACTCTTGATAAAAATCAAGAAATATTATCTTCAAGAAATTTCAAAGGGTATTTTCAATGAGATCAGACGTAGAGGTGTGAAAGGGGATTGGTTCAAATTTGGAACATTTTGTACACTTAAGAAGACTCCCGATAAAAATCAAGAAATATTATCTTCAAGGAATTTCAAAGGGTGGAACTCTTCAACACGGACGTAGAGGTGTGAAAGGGGATTGGTTCAAATTTGGAACATTTTGTTGTAGAATCCAAAAGAGAAAGAACTAGGGGATGTGATGGACCCAAAGAAGAACCTCGGTGACTTCCCAAGTTATCCTAATGTTTGGCTTAATTTCTAAGGAGAAATATTTAGGTATTGCATCCTGCCAATTTTATTAGTTATGGCTTACATTCGTGTGAAACTATCACACAAATAGCCTAGAAGATGTGAGGGTTCAGGTCGTGAAAAACGATAACCTCACAATCTTAAGATGAGTTAGGACTTATATTGTATAATAGGGTTGTACAAAGGCCGGAAGATAAGGTGAAAATTTACGTTGCATAAGTCTTATGGCTTTGTTGCTTATATCTAAGGAAGGAAGATTGGTTTAGTTGGGGAAGAGAGGTTTTGCTCTTGAAGATGGTCGTGCTGCCCACCATGCAAGCTCCAAGCTCCTTGTGGTAACGAGCTTGAGTTTTCTAGTGTATCAAGTTATGATATCAAATCAGGTGGCCATATGGTTGTAGTTCTTTAAATTTTATGGGGGCATGTTAAAGTTGATTAGAGCGACACAGGTTAGGATCCTACATTCTTTAAATTTTATGGGGGCATGTTAAAGTTGATTAGAGAGACACCGGTTAGGATCCTACGGTACCCTCGTTCCGACACTGAGGGCATATTAAAGTTGATTTGAGCGACACCGGTTAGGATCCTACGGTTCCCTCGTTCCGGCATCACTATTTTTATTTGGATTCACTTAGTCCAAATGAACTTACTAAACCGTCGTCCCGGCACCACTATTTTCTATTGGAATCACTTAGTCCAAATGAATTTACTAAACTCTCGTCCCGGCATCACTATTTTCTATTGGAATCACTTAGTCCAAATGAATTTACTAAACTCATATTAATGAGTTCCATAATTTCATTTAAACCGTGGGAAGCCTCGTTAGCAACCGTAGGTTACCTTCATGAATTCCATAATTTCATTTAGACCGTGGGTCCAAATGAATTTACTAAACTCAACTTAATGAGTTTCATAATTTCATTTAGACCGTGAGACCTCGTTACTAAACTCAACTTAATGAGTTCCATAATTTCATTTAGACCGTGGGAAACTTCATTAGCAATGTAAGGTTACCTCCTTGAGTTCCATAATTTCATTTAGACCGTGGGAAACCTCGTTAGCAACCGTAGGTTACCTCCTCTGAGGAATTCCCAATCATCCGATAGAAACATCTTAATTTTGTTATGATTGTAGTTTTGTGTGATGTTTGTGATGAAATTTTGAATTGTTTTATATTTTGAATATTGTGGCGGTGAATTTTATCTTGGTTGATTTTAGTTTTAGTTTAGGTTTTGGTTTTGGTTTTGTGGCTATTCTGATAGTTTTAGTCTTCATGCAGGGTAACATTGTTGTTTAGCATGCAAATTTGTAGGTATAAAACTATAGTATGAAAGTATGAGAAAGAGAACGCTAAAAACTGTAAAAGCGTACCTGGCGAGTCTTCTCGTTTCACCACCTAAAACTCAAAAGGCATTTTAAGGCAATTTATATGGAACAAGGAAGTAAAATTTTGACGACCTACTTAACCCTAGGTCATATCTTGGTGGGTTCTTATTAATTTGATTAAGGATGATATTTGTCAAGCAAAACATATTAAGCTTAGTAGCTCTCCGAGGTATCCAACATGTTAAGAGGAAGAAGCAGGTCCAAACTTTCCTCTTATCAGCTGGTGAAAAGCCTCGAGCTCATTTAAATTTATTATATTGCTTAATAATTCATCCGATGAACACCCTAATGCTCAATGAACATTGATGTATCAGTTATCCCTAATAGTAAGGTAATTATCATTTGTAATTTAATTTTCAATTTTATGCGGGTGAAGACCCTTAAAGAGGCAAGTTAGTGTTATTGGAACACTTAGCCAAAGTTTGGTCCTAATTAAACTTGTAGTGTTTGAAAGATGTTTTATTAATTGTGTTTGTTTTTCTAATCCTCATTTAATCAGTCTTGATTTAACTTAGATTACTACTAAGCCCAAAAGACCTAGGTAAGTGTCTTAATTAGTTTTGAAAAGGTTAAGCTTTAGAAGGTCATGATTTATTATTTGAATTTCATTTTTAAATCAAATAGGGCTATTAAATTGATTAATTATTGACTTCAAAAGTCATACCCTTAAGTCCTAGGTTCATTTTATTTTAATAAACTTCCAAATTTTAATAATCTAGAAATTTGTTAACTTATCTTTTTAAATAAGAAAGTGAAGTTGATTTCTACTAATTAACCTCTTTTGTTTCAAACATCCAAATTAAGATCAGAGTTTGCCCATTTCCCTTCTTGAATTAAGCCTAAATGTTAATTAAGGCTAAATTTCCAAAATTACACATTTATCCCTAAGCCTCTAACACTTAATAATTCATCAAATTTAATCCAAATATGAAATTTTTATCCTACCTCATTCATGGGTCAATTAAGACATCAGAGGAGAAAATGTGATTTCTCAAATTTTTATCCTACCTCATTCATGGGTCAATTAAGACATCAAAGGAGAAAATGTGATTTTTCAGCCATGAGGCTCTAACACTTCATAATTTATCAAATTCAATTCAAATGACTTTAATTTTTATCCTACCTCATTCATGGGTCAATTAAGACATCAAAGGAGAAAATGTGATTTTTCAGTATCCTACCTCATTCATGGGTCAATTAAGACATCAGAGGAGAAAATGTGATTTTTAAAATTTTAATTTAATTTATATAAATATTTTCATGCAAAAATAGGATTTTTCAAAAAAACTTCCTAACTTGACCAAGGTAAATCCTAATCCCTTAAAATCTTTACTGGAGGGATACCTAAAATAGAGAAGTCTTTGGACCAAATTTCATGATTTTTGGAATTTGATTTAAATTTTAAGAATTATTTTAAGTTCCGGGGTATTTATTAAATATAGAATATTTTAAATGGGGAAAATTAAGTTTTGTATTTTTGTAAAATCTTCCCGAGGTTAGAGAACCCAGAGGAGAAAATTTTATATTTTTTTGAGTTTTATTTGATTTATTGAAATTATTTTTAGTGAAAATTCATTTTTAGCCTTTAAAAAAACTTTTTAGGCTTTAAAATTCAGTATCTTTATTTAAAAAATCAGGAAAAATATCCTAATTGTTCTTAAGTGATTAGGAAACAATTTAAAACATTTTCGTGAATTTTATTATTTTTGTGATTTTTATGGATTTTTAATTATTTAAAAATTAAAAAAAGGCTAAAAATCAAGTTTTTATTTTAAATACCATTTTATTTAACAAGTTTTTATAAATTTTGAGTTATATTTTTATTTTTAAAAATCATTTAAGTGCTGAAATGATATTTATATTTAAAAATCAACTTAAGTTACGAAATGAACTCAAAATGCTTTGAAATTTTTATGGTGAGTTCTTTAGATCCTAAGCAATAGTGGTGATAAAAAATTATGTCATTTTGTTATTTGTATTTTTCAAAATTAATTTTCTTTGTGTTTTAGGATTGGTGAAGATTAAGTGTACTCATGACTTAACTCATGAAATTATTTCCAAGGGGTCCTCTAGTAATAGTGAACCTTCCAAAATTTTCTTGGAATTTCCTGAGCAACATGCTAATTATCATGATTAATTTATGTAAATAATAGATATAAAGTTGAAAAATATGGATCTCTATCTAGAGACCTCCTCTAACTTTGGAAAAATCAGAGGATGTTCGTTAAGACAAAGGCAACAACATGCTAAAATTTCAAGCTATGGTGATATTACTACATGCATGGAGAATCAAAACATTCAAATTTGTGTTTAATTAATTAAAAATAAAATATGCATCAAATAGACTCCAAATCATGTCCACATTGTTCTCCTCTATTCATGAGCAAGAGAGTATTTTTATTTTATTTTTATGATTTTTTTACACCAAGATATGAATTTTTAAGCTATGGTTATTTATTTAAATAAGAAAATCCTTATTTTTCTATTTAAACATGTGACGCTGACTGTACCTTCCGCAGCACTGAAGGCAAGCATGGCGCACTCTGATTGGATGCTGCCATCCACTTAGCCGCTGACTAGGCCCGCGGTTTATGTAAGGAAGCATTGTCAGGCTCGATCTCCTCTGTCCATCTGATATACGTGCGATCGTACAGCTCCTACTCATCATCCCCGATAGAGTGATCCCGTGACCATCCACGCTAGAACCCTAAGATCTCAGCCTAGACTCAACCATATCACATCGATTTTGATCCTATTGACTCGTTTAAGTGAGACAAACATATCTATACAGTAATCATGCAATTAAATTAAGCCTAATCAAATAGAGAATCCAAATAGGCTCGGGAGGAGGAGAGGTTCAATACCCTTGCTCTGAGAAGGGAAGCTTTGATCAGAGAGTCTCGACACATTCGTTGGGGTCCAAAGAAGCTAGGGATTAAGCCTCTTGCTATGGTGAAATGCCTAATCCCAAATTCGACCAAGGTTGATTTCAGGTGACGATCAAAGTCTATATTAAGGGCTATATGGAAGGGAAATTTGATGGGGCTTTGGCTTATTTGAATGTTGTGAAGGTGTGGGCGAGTTTAATTTGAGTTTGGTGGAGTTTAGAGGTGTGGAGAGCTTTGTCCTGTCTCCGACAAGGTTTTGATCTAAAAAATTGGGCTCCAACAAGGGGATTCAGAGCAATGTGGTTGTTGGGTTGCACTGAGAAGGTCTCAAAGAGGCTTTGGGACAAATTTGGGGAAGTCTCTTAGAGGAATTTTTAGTTCTCTCTCCATGGTCGTGGAGGGGAGCATTTAATAAAAATGGCCTTAGGCTTGCTATTATTGCCAATTGTGGGGTGAAATGTGTTGCCTACGTGGAGGGCAGAGAGGCTCTAAGCTTCAATTTGGATGAGGTGGCCTCTAGGTTTGAATTGGGTTTAATCCCATGGGTGTGGCTCTTGGTTTGGCCATTTTCTATCCACTAGGCTGGCCGACCGGCCAAGGGAGGTGGCTAGGGAGGTCAGGTGAGCCAAGGGAATATGTAACAATAATTTAATGATTTTAGGCTTTGTTTTGGAAAAGATATCCAAGGCTTAAGAAAATATGGGATTAAATCCCTTGATTTCGGTGACCTTTGGTCCATAGCATAATTTAGGTGGTTTCATGGGGGTTAGTCTGGTCACTAGGGTCCAACTTGTGGCTGTGGAGTCATTAATTTGATGACTTTAGGATAGTTAGGCCACCTTTAGTGCATGGGTTCAATGTGGGTCCAAGTGATCAAAACTTGGGTTTTGGCTAGGTTAACCATGTAAATTAGCCCAATTTATTGATCAACATTGTGTAGGTGATTGTTATGAAGATTTTTGGTGAAGGGTTGAAGTGATTTTGAGTCTAATTGGTGAGTCAATTTAAGGGATTTTTTAAATTTGGTCAATTTAGGCAAGTTGGGTTAGACATGGGTCTAGGTTGAGCTATCCTTGGGCTATGTCCAAATTGAATGGTCAACATGATCAAGGAAGATTTTGGGTAATTTGGCAAATTTTGGTGATTTTGGGTAGTTTTGGTGTTTTGGCCAAATTTGGGGTCCCAAATGTATCTAGGTAATTTGGGGGAATTTAGGGGCAAAAGGATAGGTTGGGTATCTTGGTAGAGTTGGAGTGCCAACCACCATCAATAAGCCATGGACCAATGGAAACCCCATTTTGGGTCCTCTATTTAGTGATCTTAGTCAAACTCTAGCCTAGGGCCAGTGGGTTTAGGGGACCACCTACATGAGTCTCCTAAAACTATCAAGGCACCAAAGCCTAGAAGTTTAAGTTTAGCATTGTGAGTGATTGTGAGTGCAAATATGTACCTTAAGCCATACACCAACACCCAGGGTCAAACCTAAGGTCAACAGTCCTAAGGGTGACTCATCTTGAGTTCCCCCATAGTGACCCCTCCTACTAAGTGCTAGAGGTTAGAACCAATATGTGGAACTTCAAGTTAAGTAGAGAAGAGTTTGGAATTGCTAATGGTGAGGGTTCCCTGTCTAGTTTTCTAAGAATAAGACCAATATGTGGAACTTCAAGTTGAGTAGAGAAGAGTTTGAAATTTCTAGTGGTGAGGGTTCCAGATCTAGTTTTCTAAGAATAGGCAATAAGAAGTTTGGAATTTCTAATGGTGAGGGTTCCATGTCTAGTTTTCTAAGAATAGTCAATAGAAAATTGTAGAATTTCTAATGGTGAGAGTTCCTTGTCTAGTTTTCTAAGAATAGTCAATAAGAAAATAAGTGTAGAGTTTCTGATGGTGAGGGTTCCTTGTTTAGTTTTCTAAGAATAGTCAATAGAAAAGTCAATGGCTAGACCTTAGGCTACTAAAGAGGAAAAACTAAACCTCAACCAAAAGTGAGGTCAACAGACACCTCTAGGAGAACCGACCTTGGGCTGGCCGAATTTCATCAGAAAATGGGCTCCTCTACGTTTTTCACTCCTCTATATTCATTTTTCGCACCACATCATTCTATTCCACTTCCATATTGGAGTCAATTGGTGATTTTTTTTCATAGTTTAGAGTTTTAGTAGTGAGATTTAGTGTGAAACTTTCTGTAAGAGTGTTGGAAAGGGAGAAAAGTGAGAGATATCTTCTTCCTGCATTTCTAAGGAAAGGCTATAAAGGATTTACTTCGAAAAAGAGTTTTCACATAAGTATTATTTGTTTATTAGTATTGTATGAACTTTCTTTTATATATGAAATTTGTGTTTTGTTATTTCTTTCTCAAGAAGTCTGAGTAGTTCGCTTTATCTTTCTCCCTACTCTGAGATATGGTGAAATGAAGAGATAATATGAATGTGCCAATATTAAATTGTAAATTAAATTGTGATGATTTTTTAACTCTGAACTTAATTTACTTTTTGATCTGGCCAATTAAATTGTTACAATGTGTTGTCAAACATATGATCCGGGAAATGGATTATGATTTCTATAATAGATTAAGTATCACATTTGATTCCATGAAGAAGAACATCGTTTATGGAATTTAGCTCAAACAAATAGGAAAATATTCTTTGTTGAGTGTTGAATTGGAGAACCTTTAGGGTGACAGACTAAAATCTTCAATTCAGTCTTAGTATTTCAAAATTGAAGCAAGAGCTAGCCTTCAGGTGAAGGGAAGTGGGAGCTCTAGAGTGGGAGTCAGTATCCTTCTAGCTTAGCCACGGATTTAGTGACTAAACACTGAGATTAGCTAACGATTTTCTATGCACTATATCTGGGTAGAGAATTAAAATTGCTCCTATTTGGCACAATACATATTATGAACATTTATCTCATCTTATTTTATCATAGCCTCATTGTAGTGGGAAGGATGTTTTTTCACATAAGAATCTCCGTTACAAAGCATAGTTGATAAATTAGTATTTATTATTTTAAATTTTTCATATTTGATTTGATAATAGTTTAGAAATTTAATTTTGATTACATCTCAACAATTCAAATTAGTGACAGTGATTTCAATTTATTTTTTATGAATTTCCTTGCAAATTTGTCATTTCCAATTTAAACCTTCCCCGTAGGACCAGTACTTGGGGCTTAAATAGAAAGTCCATTATTACTTGATAATGATATGTATACTTTCTTAGAATCTGAATATTAATTGATTATATTTAATTAAATTTTACACAATCTATCGCAACAAAAAAGTCGGATCATGTCGCAAAATTTTTGAAAACGAATAAATTTTGTAGATATGGGATGCCAAGAGTTATCATTACTGATGGGGGAAGTCATTTCAGAAATGCCATAATGGAGAAATTATTAAAGAAATATCATATAAATCATAGGATTTCTACTGCTTATCATTCTCAGACAAGTGGTTTGGCTGAATTATCCAATCAGGAAATTAAAAGAATTATGGAAAAATCTGTGAATCCAATAAAAATGGACTGGTCAGTCAACTTGACTATGCTTTGTAGGCTTATAAAACTGCATACAAAACTCCTATAGTAATGTCCCCATATAGGCTAATATTTGGAAAAGCTTGTCACTTACCAGTTGAACTTGAGCATAAGGCAAACTTAAGTCCAGGTAGATGAGCCCATTTATTATGATTAAAATTTATCCTTATGGTTCGGTGGATATTAAAGATCCTAAGTCTGAGAAAATATTTAAAGTTAATGGACATAGAATGAAACCTTATTTTATAGGGGATCAGCATAAGTTTAATGATGGAATGATGTTGGGTCAACCAGAGTAAGCATTGGTTACGTCGGGCTGAAGACATAGAACCAAGTGCTTTGTGAGGGGCAACTCATAGTTATCAGTGTGTTCTTATTTTGATTGTTGTTTTATGTGTGATTAAAAAATTTAGGGATAGTATTTTTGAGACTATTATGTGTTAGTATTGATTTTAAGACTTTATTTAGTGATATAGACTTGTTAAAATGAGAATTTGGACGTCAAGTTTACTAGTGAAAAAATGTGCACTAGCGCTTAAGCGCGGCATTTTAAGAACATGTGTGAACTTTATATTTTAAATAGGAAAACTGCCTAGAAGTTTACAAAAATGTTCCAAGGTAGTTTCTAAACGTGTCTAGGAGTTATTGGAAGGATTTAGGCCTATAAAGAAGGGTTTAGTGAAGGAATTTCACCCCAGATCATTTATAGCCCTAAAGTCTAAGAGAGAGATAGATTTTAAGATGATCCTTTCATGGGAGATGGATTTGAAGAAGAAGGATGAGACCATGAGGAAGAAATTCATTAGTCAAAGTGCACAAGAGATGTATAACAGTTAGTATCGAAGGGATATCAAAGAAGATCAACAAAATTGAAAATACCATGTATGTATTGGAGACTAAGGTATTGGAGATTCATGCACATATTGAGCATATTGGATGACAAATAAAAATGCAATTTAGCCACACTAGTTATATAGAAGAAGCAGATAAGAAGATGTTTCTTAAGCAAAAGTGGACTGAAGAAGATTGCATCAGAGCACGTCACCACCATTCGTTTTATTAACTTTATATTACAGCTGCCCAAGGAGAGACTAACGAAAGACCTGAATTTTTTCCTTCTAATGAAGAGTGGAATTAAGTTCTATGTTTGAAGTTATGTTTTTGTGTGTTTAAAGTCGTTGTCTTTAAGTTTTTTAGTGTTTAAGACTTGCTTTTAGTGTTTGTGTTACTTAGGTGTTTAATTGTGAAAGATTGTTAAGTGTTTGTATTTAGCAAAATTTTCTTATCCAAGATTATTTGGAATGAAAACTAAGTGTTTAAATGTATTTGTACTCATTTGTGAATTAATATAGTTCTGTTTGTGTGAAATATTGTGTTATTTTAGCCTCAAATTAAAATAGTTATTAAGGAGAATTTTGAGATAAAGGAGAGTTACAGGAAGTTAAAAATAGTCATTTAAGTGCTATGAGACCATTTAGGCGTGGTTTATTTAGACAAATAGTGCACTTTTTTACTTTAATTTGAAATTTTAGAAAATTGTGCACTAGCGCCTAAGCACCACATCTCGTGCTTAAGCGTGAGCAAACCTGAGAGGCAGGCGCCTAAGCGCCACTTACCCGCGCTTAAGCGCCATTTCACGAGAATTGAAGAAACTTCAAGAGTTTGGTAGAGAACTTGAGATAAGTTTTTATCTTTTTATTTTGAGACTACTTTTAATTTTAATTGAGACTTATTGTTGGTTTGACAATAATTTCTTCTTTTAAACTAAATTATGGCTTTGTTTTCTCTTTGGATTCTGAGTAGTTTTCTTTATCTTTCTTCTTCAAATGATAAGTAATTAAATTTTGGATGGAAGTTGTGGAAAGTATTGCTCTTCAATGATGGAAGAAGTTGTGATGATTTAAATCCATGCACTTCATTTACTTCGTGATTTGGTCAATCCAGATGTTAAAATTTAATAAAAAATTCATTTACTTCTTGATTTGGCCAATCCAGATGTTAAAACTGGGCTGGTATTGTCTCAGCAATTGGAAAGAATCACATGAGGTTGTATGAATAAGAATGTAGTTCATATGATTGAGTGCATTTGGAAAGAATCACATGAGGTTGTATGAATGAGAATGTAGTTCATATGATTGAGTGCAAATAGGTAGAAAGAATCACATGAGGTTGTATGAATGAGAATGTAATTCATATGATTTAGTGCAAATAAATTTGGAAATAATGTTAAAATTTGTTGTGAGAACATGTAAGAACCGGGCTGGTATTGTCTAAGTCAACAATTGGTTAAAATTTATTGTGAGAACATGTAAGAACCGGACTGGTATTGTCTCAGTCAACAATTAGAAAGAATCGAATGAGTTGGATGAATTGCATGTAGTTCATATGATTGAGTGTAAATAAATAGGGAAATATTCATTGAAGGGTGTAGAGTTAAAGGACTTTAAAGTGATAGGTTAAAGCCCCCAACTTGGTTTATTGTTTTAGGTTCTGATACAAGATGTTAGCCCCTAGGTAGAGGGAATCGAGGGAGCTCTAGAGTGAGAGCTAGTATCTTCCCTGCCAAGCCGGTCTTCATAACTATTCAAACTTTAAATTAGCCAATGTTCTTTATAGCATCTCTAATAAGGGTAAAGACTATTATTGCTCCTATTTGACACAAGACAATTTGTATACTTCCACAACAAAATTCCTATACTTATTACTGATTCATAACAAGGAGAAAAATATTTTTATATTTAGTATTTTTCTTCTTAAAAAACTCAAATTTGTTATTATTCTATCAAAATATTGAAAATACCAAAAAAATTTAAAGTTTCATTACTGCAAAAATCACCTTTAGTTTAGATAATTATCTTTTTATTAAAAATAGAAAGTTTGTTATTCAATAGTGCATATTGCATATTCTCCCTATGGGTTCGATATTCAGGTCTTAATAAAAAAGTCCTATACTACTTGATAACGATACATATACTTGCGTAGTATCCCAAAATGTATAAATTAAAATTTAAATTCATATTTTTCTTCAGAATCAAGTTTTTGGTTTTGTTGCAAAGTAAGAAAATATAAGTGAAATATGAATTCATGTTGTACTGTGCATATTAGCAGTATCCAGGGGTCACTGACTCATCACTGGATGAAGTAATTGCCCTTTGACTGATGGAAGGGGAGAATAGAAAATTAAGAACAATAAGAAAGTTAATTACTTCACTTTCATGATGATTTCTCAATCAAAGGTATGACATTACTTCATCTCTGCAAAATTGCTTCCAACAAATCATCTGAGCGAAGTAAGAAATGAAAGAGCTAAGCTAAACTTCTGCATTCAACAAATGAAAGCAGTATATACTGGTGCTCTTATAGTACATAATGCTTGGAGTATAGCAAGGAGTGCTACAGCAAGTGGTTAATGATACCCTGCCCTGATTTTTACTTTATGTGAACAATCAGAAGTAGAGTTTGATAGAAATAAAGAAAAGTTGCATCCAAAGAAACCATTCGAAAACACACAATCCAAAGATTTGAATTATTTGTTGAATCTAGGAGTGGAGGTAGTGATAGACCCTCAACATCTACTGCAGGGCCATCTACTTCCAGATTTGCTTCACTTGAAAACATCATAAAACAACTTATGATCCAACAAATGAATATTGTAAATTTACAAAATAAGATTGGAGAGTTTGAAGCAAGGAATGCATATAAAAATGAATATCAATAAAGGAGAGTTCAATTTGATATAGTATATCAGGAGGTCATGACAAGATATCTGAGGAGTGATTATAATGTGGAATTTCTAACTTGCCCCAGTTTTACTTCTTATGTGCCAGATCATGAAGAAGAAGAAGAATAAGAAGAAGATAAAGAGAATGAGGAAGGAGATGATGATTGTATTTCTTAAGTTATCACCTGTAGTATACCAGATCCCCATTTCACATTCAGAAATCCTCTACATGTTCATTTTTATGCATTTAATATTTTATTTCACCTACAAAATTTTTATTTTGAACATTTTTATTTACTTAAAAACTTATGTTTGGGGGAAAGAAAAATTTCCTTTTAAAAGTAGTAAACTAAATTTTATTTGTCCTCAATTAACTAAATTTTTAAAAATTAATTCAACATGATCATAGATATTTAGAGTTTAACTTTAAATGAATATATTTATGTTTGTAAATATTTATGGTAAATTTAGGTAAAAATTTTTAATAATGAAGGTCAATTCTAAAGTTAAAGATATTTGATATGAGAGGATAAGACTATGTTTTTCTTATTTAAAGTAAAGGAAATTGTATGTTTGAAGTATTAAGAATCTTAAAGTTTCATGTAACAAGAAAATAATCAGACATTATGAAAAATCATCAAAATTAATATGAATTTATAAAGTGATGAAAGGTAAGAAATTCTAACTTTAAGAAGAGGATAGTGAATTTCAAAATAATTAAAGGCTGTCGAGATATAGTAATCCTCACCTGAAAAAGAAAAAAAAGAAATAAAAAATAGAAAAATAAATGATTGAAAAGATCGTGTATATAAAAAAAAGGATGTGAGAGATGCCTAATCAATTGGCTTCACTTGAATCAACTTGAGGAAAAGGCTTTATTACATTTTTAAAACTTGTATTTGAGTACTAGCACCCTTAATAGTAAAGTTTTCATGAAGTTCTTTTTCATAGGGATATTCCAAGCATCCTTGATATAACAAATTGTTGTTCTTTTTGAAATGAATAGAGAATCAGAAATCTTAGATTTGATTACTAAGTATTCTCAGTTTTAATCTATGTTATTAAAGGTTTTTCATAAATCTTACTATTTTATTTATTAAACAAAATTATAGAAGTTTTTAAGTTAATCTCTATCCTATGTCATGTTTTTTATGTAGTAAAAGAGTCACTTGAGTAAAACAAACATTTAAGTTTGGGTGATTTTGATAAAATAAAATAATGTGTTATTTTAAGTATACTTTTATGCTTATTTTTGGTGATATTGCACTTTAAAGAAGTGTATTTTCATGTTTTTATTGCAGCTATCGATTTTAGGCATTTGAAGCAAAAGTAGCAAAATGAGAAAATTTTGAGCAAAAATAGCAAATTTTGCGACTCTGACGCTTGAAGCACCACTTTATAGAGAGATGTCGTATAAAATGGAAGATATGGGGCCTTAAGGGACATTATACAGAGAGTTGGTGAGTGAAGCACCAGAATCGGCGCCTGAAGCGCTAGAAACGACGCCTGAATCACCAGAATCAGCGCCTGAAGCGCCAGAGCCCAAAATAGCGCAGACTTAAGTAACTTGGCGCCTGAAGTGCCATTGAACATACTTGTTAAATTAAGGCTATTTGGGATAAATTTTGAGTGGATTTTGGAGGCTTCAAATGTTTCAAATTCCCCATGGTGTAATTCAATGCATCTAGACACTTTGGAAGGTTTTTTAATAAAATGATATGTCTCTTGAATGAATGGACATGTCTTTTGGGAGTCAAAAGGTGTGTCTTTTGGAGAGAATTTTGGATTTTTAAATTCTTTTAGAGAGGAGGCAGCAGAAAATTAAAAGGAGAGGAGTCCATAATCGGTGCCTGAAGCGCCGAAATTGGAGCCTGAAGCACTAGAATTAGAGCCTGAAGCGCCAGAATCGACGCGTGAAGTGCCATAGCCCAAAACAGTGCAGACTTAAGTAACTTGGCGTCTGACGTGCCAGTGATGACACTTGTCAAATTAAGGCAATTAGAGACAAATTTTGAGTGAATTTTGAAAGATCCAAAGGTTTCAAATGCCCCATGGTGTGATTCAATGAATTGAGACACTTTGGAAAGTTCTCTAATTAAAGGATATGTCTCTTGAATGAATGAACACGTCATTTGGGATTCAAAAGGTGTGAATTTTTGTGAGAATTTTGGAGGAAAATTTTGAATTCCTTTTAAGAAGAGGCAACCACAAATTAGAAGGAGAGGAGTCTAGGATATGAAGTGGTGGCGAGTAGAGAAATTTAGGGGAGGCGGGTAAAGAAATTTGGTAGAGAAGAAAGAGCGAGTGTGTGGGACTTGAAGATTTTCTTCTAGGGTTGTAAAAGGAGAGGGAAAGTGAGAGATTTTTTCTTCATTACATTTTCAAGAGAGAATTGAGAGTGCTTGTAAAGAGGGAAAGTGCTTAGAGAGAAATTCTAGGGACTTGCTTAGGAAGGATTGTAAGATAAGTCGTGTCCTTTCTTTCTTTGATTTGTAAAGTTATTTTTTTATATGAAATTTGTGTTTTGTTGTATTTTTCTCATGAATTCTAAGTAGGTTTATTTATCTTTCTCCTTACTTTAACATATGGTTTTGTGAATAATTGATTTTGTTTTATATGATTTTAAATGTCAATATTTTTTTATGACTTAAGCTCTGATCTTCTTTTACTTTTCAATTTATCCAATTGAAATGTTAAAAGGTGTTGAGAAACATTTGATCTGAAAGGGCTATGATTTCTACAACATGGTGAGAGTCACATTCAATTTCATGGGAGAGAATGTAATCCATGCGGTTCAGTGCAATTAAATAGAGAAATTTATTTTTTTGGATGCAGAATAGGAGATTTTAAGATGACAAATTAAATTGTTCAATTTGGTCAAGTTGATTTGAAACTAATGCGAGATTATTATCCCTCAGTCGAGGGAGAAGTGGAAGTTTAAACCCCCATATTCTCAAGGCATGGTGGTTATTATTTAATAACTTTTGATTTAGTTAAGTTTTTGAGTATTTAATTAATTAAAAATAAAATATAAGTCAAATAATTTAATTTTTATTCCATATTATTCTCCTCTGTACATTGAGCAAATGGGTAATTTTCTTCAATTTTTGTGATTTTTCTAGGCAACGAAATGAATTTTCCATTGTTTTGGAATTAAATAAATCATAAAAACCCTATTTTTCTACTTATCTGAGTCATCCTCGGCAGTTCCAAATGCATGTGTTCTGCCACTCCATTAGACATCGCCTTTTGAGTCAGTTGCCAAGCGGCCCAGTATCTATGCTCAATTTATTCGTCTAGCGTGATCTGCACCATTCAACTGATACACAAGCAATCTGACGGTTATGGGTCATCTGTTCAGTGGCCAGAACCCATGAATTGTTCAACTTAAAACCTTAATATCTCTTCCCAGGCTCAACCAAATCACTTCAAGTTTATTCCCACACCTTCATCTACTCAAAACAAACCTTTATATATGGTTACTTGCCCATAAAATCAAGTGTATTGCTATGAAATCAAAAGATAAGCTAAGTTTGGAGGGACAATTCAATACCTTTGCCTAAGAAGTGTGGCCTTGATCAGGTGTTAGCAGAAGCTTTAGAGGACTCCGATAAACTTCTTGGAAATGTTATTGGGTATTGATGAATCGCAAAAATATGAATTCGATCAAATTGATTTACGGGCCTTCATTTTGAGTTATGTTAGGGCAGTTGTAGGATAGGGCTTCCAGGGGGGATCCTCTTTGTTTGGTCAAGGGAAGATGAGGAGCAACTCAATTTATAATTTGGTGGGTTATGATGGAGTGGTGAAATGGGTCCTGGTTTCAATTCAGATTTGTGTGTGGAAATTGACTCTGGATAGTGGCTGTCGGTGGCTAGAAGTAGTGGGCTTACAATTAGGGAACCTTGAAGATGCTCTAGAGCCAATTTGGCTGAGTCTCCCTAAGGTATTCTACATCAACTCTTCTTGGTCGTGGTGGGTGACCTTTTATAGCCATTGTCATGACTGTCATCAGGGCATGCCATAGTAGCAAGGGGGTAGCTTAGGTGGAGGGAAGAAAATCTTTAGTGGCTAATGGAACTTAGCCAACTCATATGGGTTCAAATTTTGGGTTTAAACCATCTGAGTCTTCTCAGGTTGGGTGTTTTCCAATGGCTGTAGTGGCTGATATACCAAAATAATATATTATTTTTAGTACATATTTTATGCTTATTTTTGGTGATATTGTATTTTAAAGAAAGATATTTTCATGTTTTTGTTGCAGGTATATCATTTTTAGGAATTTGGATTAAAAATGGCAAAAAAGACAAAATTTGGAGCCAAAATAGTGAATTTTGGGATTCTAGCGCATGATGTGCCAGATCGGCGCATGATGCGCCGTTTGACAGAGAACTAGCACATGATGTGCCAGATCGGCGCATGATTTGCTAGAGATGACTTTTTACAAATTAAGGTAGTTCGGGACAAATTTTACGTGAATTTTCAAAGGGACACTTGTTCTACACACTTATTGGAGTAATTTAATGCAACTCGACACTTGAAAGGTTCTTTTATGAAGGAAGATGTCTCTTGGATTAAATGACTTATCTTTTGAATTTAAAAGAGTTAACTTTTGGAGGTAATTTGGAATTCTTTTCAAATGAGGCAGCCCAAAAATAAAAGAGAAGACTTCAAGGGGGCTTAGAGAGGGACAAGAAAGAGAGAGAGAGAAAGTTGGTGTGAGAGGCAAGAGGAGATTTTCTTCTAGGGTTGTAAGAGGAGAGGGAAGGTGAGAAAATTCTTCTTCATTACACTTCTAAGAGAGAATTGACTGGAATTGTAAAGAGAGAAAGACTTGGAGAGAACTTCTTAGGATTTTCTTGGGAATCATTGTGAGATAAGTTGTCTTTTATTTCTTTTGTTTTGTAAAATTATTTGTATATACAAAATTCATGTTTTGTCGTATCCTTCTCATGAATTCTAAGTAGACTTATTTATCCTTCTCCCAACTTTGAGATATGGTTTTGTGAAGAATTACTTTTGTTTCTACTGTTTTAAATATTAATATTTTTTAATGATTTGAACTCTGATCTTCATTTACTTTTCAACCTAGCCAATTGAAAAGTTAAAACTTGTTGAGGAACATATGTTCGGAAAAGGGATATGATTTCTACAATATAGGGAGAGTCACATTTGATTTCATGGGAGAGTATGTCATCCATGGGATTGAGTGCAAATAAATAGGGAAATATACTTTGTTGGATGCAGAATTGGAGATTTTAAGATGACAGATTAAAATCCCCGATTTTGTCCAGTTGATTGAAAACTGGTGCGGGATTATTATCCCTCAGGTGAAGGAGTAGTGGGAGCTCTAGAGTGGCAGCATGTATCCTCCCAGCCTAACCATGGAATTTGGGACAAAACTAGAATAGTTAATGTTCTTTATAACATTCGGTAGAGGGTAAAGAATATGATTGCTCCTATTTGACACAAAACAATTTTTATATATATTTTCAAATGATTTCAATTTCTTCGCAATCCATATACTCATTGTAAAGGGTGAAGGATGCTTTCTTAAATTTAAACTTTCTGTCAAAACAAAATTTTTTTTATTTTTTGTAATTTTACTTTTGAAAATTAGTTCATAGTTAACTTTATTTTTCAACTAAATTTTATATAGCATTTACCTTAGTAATTAATAGACAAACTTCACACTTTACTTTTATTTTTGTAATTTTAATTATAAAATAATTTTAAAAACTTAGTTAAAGGATTTTCCAACTTCCTCGTGGGATTGATATCAATGACTCTATTAGAGCTCTTTATTAGTTGAGTGATACGTATACTTATATTGATTTTAACAAGGATTTGACAGTTTAAAAAGAGTTTTAAAAGATAAACTATTTTCATAAAAGATATTTTTTGTGAGGATTATATTACTTATTTATTATATATCTGTCATGTGTAATTTTGTAATATTAAAAAATATTTGCAAAATTTTCACACGAAGTCTAGGCCCACATCAAGTTTTTGGCACCGTTGCCGGGGAAGTAACAAAAAGTATTTTTAAGTATTTTATTTTATTTAAAAAAAGTATAAAGAAAAGAAGAGTGTTTGTTGTTTTGTTTGAACATTTTCTTATTTAAGTGTGTTTTCTTGCTTTTTTTTAATTACTTTCTTTATTTTGTTTATGCGTAGTATAAGATCTGAAAATTTAGTACCTTACGATTCTAAACTAGCAAGAACTATTAGAAAATTTTGAAAACAATAAAAAGAGAAAGATCATTTTAACAAAATGGCTTCCAATTTACACAATGTTGGAAATTAAAATGAACATCATCATAGACGTTTAATAAATTATGCTAATCCTACAGCAGATGAAATTAATTTATGTATACAAGACATTGTTGTAGTTGCCAATTCATTTGAGCTTAAACCTTCTATTATCTAAATGGTACAAAACAATCAATTTGGACGAATACCAACTAAAGATCCTAATTTACACCTTGCTAGTTTTCTAGAATTATGTGCCACATTTAAATATGATGGACTGTCGACTGATGCTGTCAAGCTTAGTTTTTTTCCTTTTTCACTAAAGGATAAAGCTAAGATGTCGTTAAACTCATTAACACCTGGATCTATCAGAACATGGGGTGATTTATCAAAAAAATTCTTATCTAAATATTTCTCACCTTCAAAGACTGCTAAACTTAGAAATGATATCGCATCTTTTGTCAGCTTGAAGGGGAATCAATTTATGAAGCTTGAGAAAGATTTAAAGATCTCCTTAAGAAGTATCCACACCATGCGTTGCTAGATTGGTTAATAATTAAAACTTTTTATAATGGTTTGGTTGGATCTCTTAGATGGATAATTGATGTTGTTGTCGGTGGATCATTCACTTCAAAAACATTCGATGGAGCATATTCATTAATTGAAGAGATGACTACAAATAATTTTCAATGGTCCTGTGAAAGGGTAAATCCAAAAAGAGTAGCTAGTATTCATGATTCTGATGCAATATCTATGTTAGCTGCCCAAATAGTTGTTATATCAAAGAAGATAGATCAATATGGAATGAATTATTCTCAGACAGCACCTGTGCTTGAGGAAAACTCATTGGAACAAATGATAGAATCTCAATCCTCTTATGAGACCTTAAATGCAATATTCAATTATTCTAATAACCCTTATGCCAATTATTATAATCCTGGATGGAAGAATCATCCAAATTTTAGTTGGAGTAACAATAACTCTAATGTTGTAAATCCGTAATGGAGAAACAATACTGCTAACCCACTGCTCCAAAAATCAAGGAAATCAAGCTTATAAACCTTATTACCCCCAGGATTTAATAATTTTTAAAGTAAAGAGAAAAAACTATCAATGGAAGAATTGTTATTGCAAATGGGCAGTCAATTGCAAAGTGAAGGAGCTGCAATCAGAAACATGAAAAATCAATTGAGATGTATTGCTACTGCACTTAGCAATAGACCTCCAGGAACATTAGCTAGTAATGTTGAAGTAAATCCTAAGGATTAGAACAAAGATCAAATCAAAGTTATTCAATTGAGAAGTGGAAATGAATTACAAAATAGAGTTCAGCAAGAAGTTGAAATTGAAAAAGATGAGGTGTAAAATGCAAAAACTGGTGAAGACTTTCATTTTGAAGAAGAAAGTCTTATTAAACCNTGAGGTTGTATGAATGAGAATGTAGTTCATATGATTGAGTGCAAATAAATAGGGAAATATTCATTGAAGGGGTAGAGTTAGAGGACTTTAAAATGATAGGTTAAATCCCCCAACTTAGTTCATTTTTTTGGTTCTGATACAAGATTTTAGCCCCCATGTGGAGGGAATCAAGGGAACTCTAGAGTGAGAGCTAGTATCTTTCCTGCTTAGCCGGTGTTCATAACTTTTTAAACTTTAAATAAGCTAATGTTCTTTATAGCAGCTGTAGTAAGGGTAAAGAATATTATTTCTCCTATTTGTGACAACATAGTATGCATACTTCCACAACAGAATAAATATACTTATTTCTGATTCATGATGAGGAGAAAGTTATTTTAATATTTAGAGTTTTTCTTCTACAAAAACTTAAGTTATCTTTTTATGTTTGTTCTATTTTTGTCAAAATATTAAAGTTACAAACAATATTTAATCTTTTTTTACTATGAAAACATCTTTAGTATAAATAATTTTCTTTTTAAAAATAATTTTTTTTCCAAAAAGTGCATATTACATATCTTCCCTGTTGGTTCGATATTAAGGTCTTAATAAAAAATTCCTATATTACTTCATAAAGATATGTATACTCGCGTAGTATCCCAATATGTATAAATTAAAAGTAAATTCTTATTTTTCTTTAAGATCAATTTTATGATTTTGTTGCAAAATAAGGAAATATAAGTGAAAAATATAATCAGAAGTACTGTTATACTGTTGCATATAAGCAGTTTCGGGATCACTGCTATATTTTGAGGCACATTTTTCTAGGAGCTTATTTTATTGGTGTTATATTCTTTTCCAACCCAAGTTTATGATATACAACCTCTGTTGATAGTTCTGACATCTCATCATTGCTCCATGCGAAGTAATTTTTTAAATTTGTTTGAAATTTGATTAGTTGTAAAGATTCTTCAACGTTGAGTAAAGAACTTATAAATGTAGGTCGGGGTTGTTCTCCTCAAATTCCAAAGTTAATTTTTTTTTAACTCATCAACAGTTGATTTAATTTACACCTCAAATTCTAGCGGAGCATTTTTTTATCAGTTGATCGGCAGAGTCATCCTTCATATTGAGACAATCCCCTTCCAATTAATTCACTTGTATAAACGATACTAAATTATGAATAATCGACTGGCCAGTATGTACCAAATTTGAGACCCTCTTTTGAGTAGGGAGTTCGACTTTTAACATTCCATAATTTTTTAAAAAGTTGTAATTTATCTTTTGGTTCTTGTTTTTGCAAATGTCCCTGTTGAATTAACTTTTTAACATAAAGCAAAAAATAACCAAAAGGCAATTCCATTAATTCATTAGGATCATCATTCAAGTTTACATGATTTTCAAGATTAGTAGAGGTAGAGGTACGATAAAACTTGATCGTCTTTGAACTAGCGCTACGGACATTCTTAACCTCTAAACTCTCGAGCTTTTGAGGGAGAATCGAAGTAAGGGTCATGGTGTTCACATAGTGGTTTATCCGGTCATACATCGTCTAATATTCAATTTTCTATGTATCTTTTATGGATATCTTGTACTGAGATTTCTTCTGTTTTATCATCATTATTTCATCTTCGGAACTATCTTTGTCACTAATGTTGATGGTTGACCTTGTCAGTTCAACGATTAAGTTGATTCTTCCTCGGCTCGACCTCGGGTGCAGGAACTAAAAGAAACCCCACCAATTTGTTGTTAAAGAATGGTTGGAAGATCGATGAAGTAGAGTTGAATGGCCCTACCATTGTAATTCTTCTGAAACTTTACTTTTGTCTGTCATAGTTTCACGAGAGAAGACAATTTTCTTCGGAGGTGCATAGTAGGCGCATCTTCATGAATAACAACTTCATGCACTGAAAATGGTTGTAGATCTCCTTTGACGCAATGCTCTTGTCTTTCTTTATAGTACTTGATGCACTGGTGCAGAGACAATGAAACCATGTTGTGTTCGTGAATCCACGGTCGACCTAGTATAGCGTTGAAAGAGGTCTCGGCATCGATGATGTGGAATTTAGCAGTTGTCGCTAGTTCTCCAACCTTCACAAGTAATGTAATCGATCTAAGGGCTCTCTCTCACTTTTGGTTGAATCCTCTTAGCATCATTTTATTAGTTGTAAGCTCTTTAGCATGGATGTGCAAATAGGCTAATGTCCGTGAACTCGTCAAGTTGAGGGAAGCTCCAGGATCTACTGAAACTTTGGACAACATAAATCTTTTGATGTTAACGGAGATGTAGAGTGGTCGGTGGAACCAAGCAGCAAATTTTCATCTACAAATGTTACCCCAGGCTATTCTTTAAATGAACAAACTTCATCCGAGGATGTGTTGGCCAAATGGGCTAAGCAAATCTCTGGGTCAAGCAAAGCTGTAACCAGAAACTCTCTCATCTCTTTTGACAGGATCAGAGTGTCGTAGATGCTTAATCTTGCCGGTAACATCCTAAGATGAGCTAGCATGTTGTAATCCACTTTGTATGATCCTCCAATTTTCTCTTGGTTGTGTGGTTCTTCCAATGGTGGAGGTGGAGGTAGGTCTTCTCAAGTTACTATTTGTTTTCTTTTATTTATCGGAGCTATTCTTGGGGGTAACACTCTACCACTTCTTAGGTTCGCTTCTATAATTTATTCTTCTTTTGACATCATTGTTGAATTTTTTGGTGTTTCCTTATTTTAGCAAAGATCTAAGTTGATGGCAAGCGGCGCACTGTGGTGCTCGAGAATTGGTTCCTCACTCCTGGTGCTGTTATAAGCTGTGTTGTCAATGTCTTCTTCGGTCTTGCCAATAGGTTCATCGGACTCAAGTACGATTTAAGGATCATTTTCGGAATTGAGATTGAAGCTAGATTTGTTAAAATCAGTTATGTTATCACCATAAAAAGTTAAAATGTAGCCTAAATCACAATCATTATACTCATAAGACCCCGGAGGGGTAAAAAGATAATCATACAAAGTCAAGGGTTTGAGGATTTTCTTCTCCGAAATTGAGACAACCAATCTAGTAGAGGCAAACCCTATGCTACCCCCCATGCTATCAATCTTCATAGTGGTGTTCTTCTTCTTCTTTGTCTTTGACGATCAATCTCCTGGTGAAATTTTCATCTCAGGCTTGACAGGCTGAAGATTCTGAATGGAGGATTGTTTTGAAGCATTATGGATTTGGTTCCATATTTTCTTGGACAATTTGCTTCAGACTGCATTTCATCCATCTTCTCCAGTATATGGATCAATCAGAGACATTGGCTCAGCCGAAATCATATTTATGGAACCTTTTTCGGGTTCTTTTAAATACTCTCTTGGGAGTGTTATATTCTCTTCTTTAAGATTCTTCTTAAGCCAATCCTTAAAGATGAAATATTTTTCTATAGTGTGCTCCAACAATCTGTGATATTGGCAATAATTTGGTTGATCCTTCTTATCGACCTCTTCAAGCTTCTTTGGATTTGGTAGTCTGAATTCAAGCTTCTTTATCAGACTTCTGAACATCATGGATACGGCTTCAACTTTGAAAGAATACTCAATTTTTTGCCGTTCTGCCAAAGATATTGACTTATTCCCCATTCATGGTGATCCTTCTTGAGGTGGTTGCTAGTTAGAAATTTAAGCATGTTGTGTTGAAGATTGATGAGGATTTTTTGCATATATCTTCATTGGTTGCTTCCCTTTATTGACGGTTGCTACTATTTCTGACTTCTTTTCAAATAATCTGGTTGCCTTGGATTTCTTGTGAGAATCCATATGTCTGATTTCTAAGTAACTTCACGAAGGATTTGATGGTGAGTCCCTTGAGCATGAAAGCTACTGGCCCATGGATGCTTCTGAGTAAGATCTCGATTAAGAAGGTTCACACTTCAAGCAAAGGTTTCTCCACCTCAAAATGGAATCCAATAAAGTATCATTGGGCTTTTTTTTCCATCATGAGCTCTTTTCTAGATACATAGTGTTTTGGTCTGGCAAATCTCTTCACAAACAATTGTTCCAACTTGGCAAATGTCTTAATTGATATGTTGAACAAATAAACATACCAATCAAAAGCAATCCCATATAGGTTGCTGACCAATTGTTGGAAGAGTAAAGCATCGTTACTTCTAGTGTTGCCTCAAGTAGTGGTGTGCATTTTGCTTTGCAATATGTAGATACTTTACTTCCATCGCAATTAGATGATGACTCAAGTAGTGGTGTGCATTTTGCTTAACCTCGTCAATGACTTAAGCTAATAGGGATCCAAGGGAGTTGTCTAAGGTCACAGTATAAAGTATCAACAATTTTCCTGAAATAAGGCTGCCAAAATAGAGGGTGTCATTTAATATTGCTTAACGTTCTAAAAGGCCTGCTTGCATTTCTTTTCTCAAAAAAATTTGACATTGTTTTTAATTAATGTCCAGAAGGGCTAACACCTACTTGAGAGATTAGAATTAAAGTGTCTCAGATATGCCAACTTTCCTTGGAAAGAGCATAATTGTTTCAAGGTTTTGGGAGGAGGCATTTCCAAGATGGCTTTAAAGTTAGCTGTGTCAATCTCGATTTTCCAATGACGGAAAACGAATCCTATAAATTCCCAGAGGTGACACGAAAGGTGCACTTTAAATGATTCATCTTGAGATTATAATGTCGTAATCATTCAAACATGATCCTCAAGTCATACAGATGGTCTATTTTTTGTTTGCTCTTGATGAAAAAATCATCCATGTAGCACTTCACTTGGTTGTGAATGAGGTCGTCAAAAATTATCATCATAGCTCATTGATATGTTGCTCCGACGTTCTTTAACCCGAATGGCATCACTGTGTAGCAAAAGATTCCAATTGATATCCTGAAAGTTGTAAGTGCTGCATCTTCTTGATCCATCTTAATTTGGTTGTATCTGGGTGATCCATCCATGAAAGAGAAAATCTCATGTGTCTATGCGATGTCGACAATTTATTTTGGTGTCAAAAATGGAAACTCGTCTTTTGGGCATGCATTGTTTAAATCCCTGAAGTTGACACATAAATGAATTTGTCCATTTTTCTTCTTAGCCGGTATGATAATGGCATATTGCTCTTCTCTTACAAAGTTAGCATCTATTAACTTCTTCACCTCGTCAATGACTTGTTGCTCTATCTCAAGGCGCATTCTCCTAGGAGCTTATTTTACTTGTCCCCCCCTCGAGTTTATGAACTATAACTTTTGTTGAGAGTCCTTGCATTTTATCTTAACTCTAGGCAAAATAATCTTTAAATTCTAATAATAAATTTATCAATTCTTTGGATTCTTCCTTATTGAGTAGAGAACTTATATAGGTTTGTCGAGGCTGCTCTTTAGTCCTGAGGTTATTTTGTTTTAATTCATCCACATTTGACTTATTTTTTTCTTTGATTTCTGTAGGGGCATCACTTACTAACTGTTCTGCAGAGTCATCATCTACATCGAGGCAATTCTCTTCCAATTTCTAGTAATAACCATGCAAATTCTGAGTCATGGACTGGTCCTATTATGCCAAATCTAAGACTCTCTTTCGAGTTAGGAGTTCCACATTTAACACTCCACAATTTCTCAAAAAGTTGTAGCTTATCTTTTGACATATGTTTTGTCACGTATCCCTTTTGAATTAGCTTTTGTAGACAAGGAAAAAAGTAACTAAAAGGTAATTCCATTATTCCATTACAATCCTCTTCTAAATTTACATGATTTTTAGAACCAGTAGGAGGGGAAGCACCTGAAAACTTGATCAACCTTAAACCAACACTAAGGACTTTCTTGACTTCTAAACTATCAACCTTTTGATGGTGGATTGGAGTAAGGGTCATGGCATTCACATAGTGGTTGATCCGATCATACATTGACTCATATTCATCTTTCTCCACATCATTCAAGGAAATTTTCTTTTGACGTTTCTTCTATTTTATCATCATCATTTCATCCTCAGAAATTTCTTCATCAAAACTTTCTTCTATGTCGATGTTGATGGTCGGCCTAGTCCGTTCAACAATCATTTTGGTTCTCCCTTGTCCACGTCCCTGGCCTCGATCTCAGGTGTATGGGCTAAAAGAATCTATATCAGCTCATTGTCAAAAAATTTTGATAGATCGTTGAAGGGGAGTTGAATGGCCTCTTCTTTGTGATGCTTCTGAATCACGCTTTAATTGCCACAATTTTACAAGAGAAGGCATTTTTCTTTCGAGGTTCATAGAAGGTGGCGTCCTCATGGATGCCTACTTTGTGAACTGAAAGTGATTGTAAATCTCCCTTAATTCAATGTACTTCTCTCTCTTTAAACTACTTGATGTATTGGTGTAAAGATGACGGAACCATATTATGCTCATGAATCCATGGTCGTCCAAGCAAAGCATTGAAAGAGGTCTCTAAATCGATGTTGTGAAATTTTGTGGTTGTTGCTAATTCTCCAACTTTCATTAATAGTGTAATCAATCTAAGGGTTCTTTCTCCCTTCTGGTTAAATCCTCTTTACATCATTTTATTGGTTGTAAGCTCTTGAGCTTCAATATCCAAAGATTCCAGTGTCCGCTGTTGACCTCACTTTCGGTTGAGGTCTATCTTTCTTCTCTTTAGTAGCCTAGGGTTTAGAAATAGGACTTCCCCGTTAACTATTCCTAGAAGACTAGAAAAGGAACCCTTACCATTAGAATTTTTAAATTCTTCTTTGCTCAACTTGAAGTTTCACATATTGGTCCTAACCTCTAAAACTTGGTAGGTGTTGTCAATATGGGGGAGCTCAAGGGGAGTCCTTAAAGTACTACTTGGCATTTGGGTTGACCTTAGGGGATGGTCTCGAGTTAGTTCACATACTTACACTCACAAACTCATACTCACTCACAACTCTAAACCCAAATTTGTTGACTTTGATCCCTTGATCTTTTGGGAGAGTCATGTAGATGGTCTCGTAGAACCACTAGCCTTAGGCTAAGGTCTAGCCAAGGCCATGACATAGAGAACCCAAATGGAGATTCCAATAGTCCATGGCTCAAATAGGATAGTTGTCACCTCACTTTCACTAAAATACCAAACATAGTCTTTTGCCCCCAAATCTACCCAAATTATCAAAATACCCCCAAACTCTTAATTTGACCAAATTTCACAAAATTAGCCAAACTACCCATGTTTGTCCAAAAGTCATCTCAAACCATTTGAAACTACCCAAATTTCTCAAAATTTCCTAAAATTGCCAAAATACCCCCAAATTTGCCAAAATTACAAAAATATCGTTTGTGGTCCAAACTTTCCCAAAACCCTCAAAATCATCTCACTTGTACTTAAAATCAATTTAGACCTATCAAATGAACTCAATTTGATCAATTTGACCAACTTTGACCAATAGCCTAAAATTGCCCTTAAAGGTCAAATTTTCACAAATTCACCCTAAATGTCCATTAATTTCACTCCAATTCCCCCCAATTTCAATTATAAATTAAAATTCATCATGATAGAGCTCAATTAAAACCAAATCCAAGTCCAATTGACCCACATTTGAGTCTAATTTCAACCTAAATCAAAAAGCCCCAATTTGGCCTAAAACCAAAATCCCACTCAATTGAACACCCAAATCCTTCCAATTGCCCAAAGTCTGCATCATAAACTCATCGAAACATCTCTACACACCAAATTAAACCGTCAATTGACCTTAATCAAGCTTCAATTTCACTCAATTTTAACCCAAATCCAAAATTCCCAAATTCGCCCCAATTTAGCAATGTGCCAAAATTCTACCGAATTGAATGAGATAACCCAAAAACTAGCACCCAATTAATGTTAAGAACTCTTCATGAAATTCCCCTAAACCATTTTAAAGTCCCAATTTAGACTTAACCCAACTCTAGCCAAACCTAAACCCAAGACTAACCAAACATCCCCAAATTTATCGAATGCCCAAAATTCCTCAAATTAAACCTCTAAATCAATTTGAAATCACTTCAAGTCTTTCTAAACCCCTAATGACAATCATCCTAAAAAAATTGATCAATCAGTTGGGCTTAATTTCATGGCTAGCCTAAACCAAACCCAACTTTAAGAAAATTTAACCCAAATTGAAACCAAGCACTTAAATTGATTAAGCCATGCCAAATTGGCCAACCAAGGACCACTCAAGCCACAAAGCCTGCCCTAGTGATCAGGTTAGACTCACCTAGCCCAATCTAGATGAGCAATGGAGCAATGAGCCCTTGATTTAAGAAATTTCACCCCATATTTTGCCTAGACTTGAAATATCTTTGTCATC
This sequence comes from Phalaenopsis hybrid cultivar, assembly GCA_002079205.1. Lineage (NCBI taxonomy): Eukaryota > Viridiplantae > Streptophyta > Magnoliopsida > Asparagales > Orchidaceae > Phalaenopsis > Phalaenopsis hybrid cultivar. Next base: position 29,239 of record JXCR01123467.1, on the reverse strand, counting down.
ATTGCTTACCCTTAGGAGTTAATCATAATTAGCTACTCTCTAACTCCTTGAGCTTAGAGGTGACCAGACCCTAGCCAGCCACCACCTAAGCCACCAGAAATAGTCACCCCAAAGGAGCTCCAAATGGCTAAAACCCAAAATTTGAACTCTCTGACTTGGCTCACTCCAATTTGATGCATGTGCTTTTCCTCCCTACATCTGAGCAAGCTTTAGCACCCATCAACCCCCCCCCCC
>JXCR01123467.1:3598-28951 GCA_002079205.1 Phalaenopsis hybrid cultivar | reverse complement strand
CCCCCCCCCCCAAGTTTTGCCAAGTAGCCATGGCTTTAAATTGACTCCTCCAAGGTTAAAGAAGAGAGAGCTTTAAAGCCTTGGGGAAACTGTGCTAAAATCTCACCAGAGGGTTTCCAAACCTCTCTAAGTTCAATCCCCATGCTTCAAGCCACTCACAATCACCCCACAGAGCCAATTTCTTCATTAAAATTTGCCCCAAAACTAGGATAGATCTCTTTACACCTTCATAGTCCACCAAACTCCAATTCACTGTGCACACACTGATCCCACATTGAGTGGAGTTTATTCCTCACAAAAGCCCCATCCTAAACAACCTCTGACATAGCTCTAGACTAGCACCTATAATCGAGCTTAATCAAAATCATATCAAGACAATTAACCAGGGCTAAGGACTTCATTTAGAGGTTTGTTAGGTCCATTTGAAGCTGTCACAACCATTTGAATGAGGCCTCCCCTCTCATACAAAGATATTGAACCTCAACCCCAATCCGAGCCTATTTTGATTCTCCATATTTATTTGCTATATTTCATACTTTATAAGCCGTATAGATATGTTCATCTTGAGTAGATGAAGGATTAGGAACAAACTCCATGTGATTTGGTTGAGTCTAGCTCGAGATTTTAAGGTTTTAGTGTGAACAACTCATGGGTTAAGTCACATGGGGATGATGAATGGATGTCATCCGATCGTGCGTTTAATTCATGGATGGTTGAGATCGTGTTTGACAAGCAGATGAAATGAAAAAAGTGGGCTGACGAGGCGGCTACGTGGCTAGAGGCGTTGAATGGCGAAGCACCACATTGAGACTTTGGAGCTGTCAAGCTTGAGGTGGCGCCGCATGTCTAAGTAGAAAAATATGGATTTTATGGATTTATTTAAATGCCTGAACTTCAAAAATCCATATATTTCTCTAGAAAAATCATAATAATAAAATAAAAATACTCTCTTGCTCGGTGAACAAAGGAAAATAATGTGGATTGAAAATCAAAATTATTTGATGACTTTCTGATTTTTAATAAATTAAATACTCTCCATTAAATTAATTATAACAAATAAATTAAAAATCACAAAAATACAAAATTTGTTTCTCTGAATTGTCTGAACTCAAAGATATTTAATAAAATATAAAAAGATAATCTTTGTAAATAAAACATTATTTTTCATTTAATTAAATCATTAAGATTGATTAATCATCAAATAATAATTATAGGGATTTAATTCAAAAACATCATGGAATTTTGTCTAATTTTTTCTCTGACCTAAGGGGAACTATAGTAATATTCCCATGAATAAGAAACTTTATTTTGGATTGTTAAGTAAATCAACTTTGAAAATACTACCTTTTAAATTTAATTAAATTAAATTAAATTTTGAAAACCCAAATTTTTTCCTCCGATGATTTAATTGACCCATAGATAGGGCACTCTAAATTCTCAAAGTCATTTGAATTTTGATTAATGAGTTATGAGGTGAAGAGCCCCAAAGGCAAAGGAGTAACTTTAGATTTTGGTTCCTTAATCAAGATTTAGGATTAATCAAAGAGAAAATGATAAATCTTTATCCTAATGAGCATGTTTGAATGATTGAAATATAATAGGATTAAAAGGTAGAAACTCACTTGCTACCTTTTCTACAGTAAGAACAAAATTGTAACTTCCTTGATTATCGTGACTTGGAAGTCAATCAAAATTGAATGATTCTCAAGTGATGGGTTTGAATTAGAAAGATAATATTTCATTAATTTTAAGCCTATAATTGATGATAATGTGATCTTTTAATAAGAATGCATGTCATTTAAAACAAAATTCTGCTAGTCAGTTTTTCACCTTTTGTGATTTTTCTGGTCTTGGTAGTGACCTAGGTTTGACATTTGAACTCATTTGATCAGATTTAGAAGAAAACATGATTAATGACTAACACTTTTTTACACTACAAACCCGATTTTAACTGTGGAAATCAAAACCTTTACTTACTTAAATTTGCATTAGGGGCACCCACCTGCATAACTCTTAAATGAAATATCGATTGATTAATTGAGTGTCCTAACCTTGGAATAAATAAAAAATCAAGTTTTCTTGAGCAATGAGATAACCTTAGCTTAACCTTGAATGATTTATAAAATGATATGATAAGTTCAAAATGAACTTGAAATATTTCATGAAATCTTCAAAGTAGATCAGGGTCATGCTCCGAACACTTTGAAATCTCTTGAATATTTTAAAGGGCAAATTGAACTTGTTGTAATTTGCTTTAAAATCATTCACTAAGATCTTTTGAAACTCAATGAAGTCATAAATTGGGGTTTTGTAGAAATACCTTCATCTACTATTGCAATTTGAGTTCCTTGCAAAATTATCTACATATTGCCAAAGCTAACCTTTTAGGTGGAGGAGCGGAAAGAATCGACAGGTATGCTTTTAAGTTATTGCATTTACTTTTTTGTACCTCTTGTCTCTTGCTTGTATGCTCAAGGTCACTCTACATGTCAGAAACAAAACTAAAAATTAAATAATATAAACTTTACCACCACAACAGTCAAAATATAAGACAACTCAAAATTTAATCACAAACAAAATCAAAACAAAAATTGCAACTAAATTAAACTGTCTTTATCGGATAGTCAGGAATCCCTTGGAAGAGGTAACCTACGGTTGGTAACGAGATTTCCCATGGTCTAAATGAAAGTATGAAACTCATTAAGTTGGGTTCAGTAAAGATTTTTTGACTAAGTGAATTTGAAGAAAAATGGTGGTTTCAGAATGAGAGAAATGTAGGATCCTAAATGGCGTCGTTCTAATCAACTTTATTCTTTCTGATAATATTTAAATAAAGATAACCTTACAAAAAATTTGATTTGACATTAAGACTTTTCACATTAGAAAAATTAAACTCTCCACAACGAGGAGCTTGGAGTTAGCATTTTGAGCAACACGACCATCTTCAACGCAAAACATGTCTACACCAACTAAACCATTTTTTAGAATTTAACAACAAACCACATAACTTCAAGGTTGCCCACCTAGTGCAACATAAATCCTCAGCTTTCCTTTAAGGTTTTGTATAACTCTATAATATAAGCCCTAACCTATTTTAGGATTTTGAGGTTGTCGTTTATCACGACCTAAATATTCACATCTTCCAGGCTATTTGTGTGATCATTTCACACGAATGTAAGCCCTAATTAATAAAAAATTGGTAGAATTAAACACTTAAATATTTCTCCTCTAAATTGAAACAAAACTATAGGATAGATAGGGAAGTCACTTAGGTTCTCTTCAAGATTTGTGACATCCCCTTTTTCTTCTTCTTTTGGATTTCAAAAATAAAATGTTCCAAATTTAAGTCATTCCTATTTCGCACCTCCTTGTCATATTTATATGAAAAGTCCTACCCTTTGAAATTCTTGAAGATAATATCCCCTGATTTTTATCGAGAGTTTTCTTACGTAACTTCAGTTATCTAAGATGTAATTAACTATAAGAGCTTGTCATTATAAAAAACATTAAAGAATCCAGCTTATTATAAAACTTATTTAATTTTATAATTATTGGGAGAACTTGTTGGCTTATAATAAAATGGTTTCACAGACCAAATGGATGCATATATTTCTTAGTTTAGTAGATCGAGCCTCACCTTCAAGTCTTGTGTTTAACTTTCAAGATAGATATATGGCCTGAGGTGTAGTGCTCTTTCATTAGAACTATGAAAGATGTGGGATTGATTTGATTTCATATTTTTCCAAACTCAAGTATATATATAAATTAAATGTCTTTCCGAAGTGGGAGACGGGATTTAGATTTGGGCTACCAACAACTTCCAAGAGGCAACTCCTTAACTTTTTAGAGCAGACCAAATTCTAGTAACTTCGCTGGGGATGTGTTTATCTCTCCATTCAAATCATTGAATATTGTCTTCATACATTAACAATGCGTCCTTGTCCCTTATGGACCAATATACCCTTCTTCCGTTGGCATGCTACACCCATTTCTTTCTTAAGTAAGTACGGTAAAGTCTTTTAGACTTCAGGACCATCTGTTGAGTCACCTTTAAATAGAGAGGTTTAGGAGTTCATTAGGACTTTTAATCTTTGTGTGGGGTCAAACCCCCAATAGGTGTTTTGGTGGACAAGTTCTGCTTAGGCGATATGCGTTGTGAAGTTGGTTCCGCACTGGGTCCTAAATATTATTTTCCTTTTTGTTGCCTTTCGAGTTTAGTTTGTTATTTTGCAAATTAAATTGAATTGTTTCATGCTGTATTTTCTCTTTAAAACCTTCTTTATTTAAATAATTAAATTCTCTTATTTTCGAAGTTACTTTTACTAAATTCTAAAATATTTTTCACAAACTAAAATTAAAATAAAGACTTGCCCAGTCTACAGATAGACCTTTGTTAATTTTTAGTGCTCGCACTAGAATCACAAGGTATTGACCAAATAACTAACCCTAGAGCTTTCTTTTTGAAGTTACTGCAATGGCGTACCAGATAATCACAAGGTATTGCCCGCATTATTGCCTCCACCATCAAGTTTGGAATCGGATTTGATGAACTTGAAGTCATGCTCGAAAAGGATTCCTTTATCATAATTAATATTATCACTCCAGATGTTCAGGAGCTTTCAATAGAGTTCAGCATGAACTGTCCTCAAGATTTACCTTCCTACAAGAAAGTAAAGAGTATTGCCACCATGACACCTGCCAAATCCGTCATTCCCTTTTCCACTAAGGGAAAAGAGGTTATGATCATTGAAGATACAACCAGAAGATTAATCATCCCACCATTAGTGTTTAAAATTGGATCAAGTTTGAGAACTGTGCCATTAACTCAGTCACAAGAAAGAAACCGCAACTGAAATGTCCGGAGGGCTGCTAAAGCTGAGATTTTTGAAGAAATGTCTGTTGATGAAATTTCTCACCAGGAGGAACTAAGATTGTTGGAGACTTATTTGCTTCTGTGAGTAGGTTTCATTCCTTAAAGAACTCCAATGGGTATGAAAGTATATAGAGGATTGTTGGTACTTTACCCTTACATCATGGACATGGTGGGGAGAGGATAAAGCCTACTTCTATAACCCGACTCAGTACACTTTTCTAGAGACTAGCTACCAAAGAGGGTTATTTAGTTAGTAAGTTACTTAAATGAGTGGAATGTGTAGTATCCCCTCACATGAGGACAAAAATTCAATGAGATGTCAAATCTTCCAAACGATCTAAAAGTTCAACTGAACTTTGTCTATTTGTATTCCCGTTAGGTTCTGCCTAGGAAGCAGAATTAATTAATCCTACCATCATTGCCACTAATTCTACTACCGATGCTCCGAGAAATACAGGTCGTTGACCGATTAAGTCACGTCTGGCTCTGAGAATTCTACCAGTTACTAGTCATAAGGATGTTTCTGAATTTTTGAAGAAAAAGATAGAGAGATTATCCGGTACTATATCTGGTCTGCACCATGGGGAGCATACCTTGCTTCGACAAGTTGATGCCTTTATTAAGACACCTCGTCTCAAGACATCACTATTAAAGAAAATAGTATGAGTACCTAAGGATATCATACCAATATGGTTCAGTGAGCCCGTAGGGTAGGATCATGGAATGAAGCAAGTGTCCAAATTATCCAACAACATTGCACCTATCACTACCAAACTGGATGAAAAAATGGAGGATGTTCAATAGAGTCCCCCATATCATAAGATGATACAAGAATCAATAATTGAAGAAAAGGTTGAGAAGCTCATGGTCGAGATTTCTGAGTTAGCCCAAGGACATGGGGTTTTCGTTGATGATGATGATGAATATTTTGACTTTAATGACTATCTTGATGAATACTTCATCAATATTTATGTCATCAAAACTAAAGCCTCTGCATCTGCACGCGACACTGAACCTCTCACTGAAAGCAACGTCATAGATGATTTGCGTAGGATTTTTCTACTAAGGGATGAGCAAATTAGCCAAATGGAGAAAAGGATGGAAGAGATGGCGACTTCCATAGCTGTCATGGCTATAGTTCATGGACAGTCTCAAGCACAAAAGTTAGCTTCTCCAAAAGTCAATCAACCAGATATTGTTCACACTACAGATGAAAGGAGTGAAGTTGTCTTGACAAACATTGATGATCAACAAAAAAAGGATTCTCCACCGAGCGTCATACCAGAAAAAGAATTTAAGAAAATGATTGAACAAGTTTGGGAGGCCTTAGCGCAATTTAAGGGTTGTTCATTAATTTTAAAGTGTACACCCTACCTTGAGGAGTTTGATTTCGTACCCTATCCTACGGTTTTTGTGTCACCGAACTTTATGATATTTGATGGGACTAGAAACCCCAGACAGTACATAATACATTTCTAAGCTAGTTGTGGTAATATCAGAGGTAATGAAGCCTTTCTTTTCTGTTAGTTTGTTAACAGACTGTCAGGAATAGTATTTGATTAGTATGCCAAGTTGCTCAACGGATTAGTGAAGACATTCTTCGAGTTAGAACAACTGTTTATAAAGAGATTTGTTTGAGCACAACATCATGTTTCTACTGGAGTTCTCATTGTAGAGAGGCAAAAGCCTAACAAAAATCTAGTAGATTAAATCTTGAGGTGGAGGAACCATAACATGAAATGTGAACCTCAGCTACAGGAACATCATGCGATTGAGATCCTACTCAAAAACATCCATGGGCCAATAGCTTTCATGCTTATGGGACTCACTAAAAAGTCCTTAGAGAAGCTACTCAGCAAAGCCAGCAATCTGTAAGAAAAAGTTAAACACATGGATTTTTAGGAGAAATCAGAAAAAAAACCAGAACAACCCAATTATTAAAGAAGAAGTCTGGGACAGTGGCAACAGTTGATAAGGGAAATCAACCAATGAAGATATAGACAGAACATTCTCATCAAAGTTTCCAGCCATCATCATAGCTTGCTCAGCAAGGAACTCAACTATATGGCTAGTCTAGCCATCAAATAGAAAATAAGAAGGTTCTGACCATTACGGAATAAAAGAAAGCAGTATATTCCTTCAAAGATGAAGTAGTACCTAAATTACTCAGAAGTCTCATGAAGAAGCCTGAGTTCAGATTGTCAGATCCTAGGAAACCAGAGGAAGTTGACAAAAAATATCAACCCAATTATTGCACATAGCACAAAATGCTTGGACATATTATCAAGGAATGTTTCGTTTTCAAAGATTGGCTCGAGAAAAATGTTAAAGAAGGGAATATAACAATCTTAAAAGAGTATTTAAAAGAACCTGATAAGGGTTATGTGAATATAATTTTGGCCAAGCCGATCTATTTGATTGATCCATATTTAGGGAGAGAATGATGAAGTACAGTTTGGCGCAAGTCATCCATGAAGATATTGGATTAGTTTCAGACTACTTCAGCACAGATAGTCGTTCAGAGTATAAAGTGTACTCATCCCAAGATGGAGATTTTGTCAGAGAAATTTTTGCACCCAGAAGAGAAAGAGAAGAATGACATTGTGAAGACCGATAGTGTGAAGGGTAGGATAGAGAATGCCTCTGTTAGATTGGTTTTCTCAGATTCGGAGAAAAAAATCCTCAAACCCTTGACCATGTATGATTATCTTTTTGCCCCACCGAAGTATTATGAATATAATTATTATGATTTCGGCTATATTTTAACTATTTCTAGTGATAACGTTACTAACTTTGTCCAATCTAACTCGGATCTCAATTTCCAAACTGATCCTAAAATTGTACTCAAGTCTGATGAACCTGTTAACCAGAAAAAGAAGATATCAACGATACTAGTTACGATATCACCTGGAGTGAGGAGAAAGTCCTCGAGCATCATGGCACACCACTCACCATTAATTTGGATCTCTTTGATGAAGAAAAAGCAACAAAAAATTTACTTACAACATTGCATGAAGGAGTAGAAGTTATAAAAATAAACCTAAGGAGCGGGAAAGTGATATCCTCTAGGTCAGCTCCCGTAGATAAGCAAAAAAAATAGTAACTAAAGAAGAGCTACCTCCACCTCTATAAGAGGACAAACCTCATAGCCAAGTAAAGATCCGAGGATTATATAAAGTGGATTATAACGTCCTAGCTCATCTTAAGAGATTGTTGACCAAATTAAACATCTATGGTGCTCTGATCCTGTCAAAGGAGATGAGAGAGTCTATAGTTACTGCCTTGCTTGACCCAGAGATTTGCTTAGCTTAGTTGACTTGCACATCCTTGAATGAAGTTTCCTTGTTAAAAAATAGCCTGGGATAACCTTCACAGGTGAAGACTTGTTGACTGACCATAACCGATTGCTCTATACTCTGTTATGATTAGCAAATTTTTTTTGTCCAGAGTTTTGGTAGATCTGAGAGCGTCACTTAATTTAATGAGTCTATAAATACTATAATATTTAGATATTGAAGCTCAAGAGAATATAGCCGATAAAATTATGTTAACAGTAGTTAACCAGGAGGGAGAAAGAGCCCTTTGATCGATTACACTGTTAATGAAAGCTGAAGAACTAGTAACAACTACTAAATTCCACATCATCGATATTGAGACCTCTTACAATGCTTTACTTGGTTGACCGTGGATTCATGAGTACAACATGGATCTCGTCGACACTATTTTAGGTTACGGAGTTGTCTGTCAGAAGCTGTCGGCCGTCGAAATCGAAATCTCGTCCCCCACTTCGAAAGGATGTTTTAATTTACATATGTATATAAGTTTAGCAAAATATGAAATCAAAATGATACCATATTTTTCATAGTTTAAATGAAAGAGCACTATACCTCAAACCTTGTATCTATCCCGAAGGATAAACACAAGACATTTGGATGAGGCTTGATCAAATAAACTAAGAAAAATATGACATCCGTTTAGTCTGTGAAACCATTTTATTTGCCGAAAAATTCCTTTATTTAATGCAAAAAATTAAATATGGTTTATATTTAGCTGGTTTCAGACAAGCTTCCTATAAGGGAAAGCCTCTATAATTAAAGACATCTTAGACAACCGAAGTCACCTAAGAAAACTCTAGATAAAAATAAGGAAATACTATCTTCAAGGACTTCAAAAGGATTGGACTTTTCAACAAAATCGGACAAAGAGGTGTGAAATGGGAATAACTCAAATATGGAACATTTTATTATAAAATCCAAAGGAGGAAGAACTAGGGGATGTCATGGATCTGGAGGAGAACCTCAATAACTTCTTAGTCTAACCTACAGTTTGGCTTCAATTTTGAGAATGTTTCATCCTGCCAATTTTATTAGTTTAGGGCTTACATTTGTGTGAAAAAATCACACAAATAGCCTGGACGATGTGAGGGTTTAGCTCGTGACAGACAACAACCTCAGAATCCTAAGATGAGTTAAGGCTTAGATTGTACAATAGAGCTGTATAAAGGCCTAAAGAAAAGGTGAGAATTTATGTTGCATTTGCAAACAACCTCAAAGTCCTATGGCTTGATTCTTTAATTCTAAGGAATTGGTTTAGCTGATGGAGACTTGTTTAGCTGTTGAAGATGGCCGGACTGCCCACAATTCTAGCTCCAAGCTCCTTATCGTGGCAGTTCAAATTTTCTAGTGTGTCAAGTTATGATGTCAAATTAGATGGCCCTATGGTTGTAGCTCTTTAAATATTATGAGGCATATTAAAGTTGATTAGAGCGACACCGGTTAGGATCCTACGATTTCCTCTTTTCGATACCACTATTTTCTATTGAATTTACTTAGTCTAAATGAATTTACTAAACTCAACTTAATGAGTTGCATACTTTCATTTAGACCGTGGGAAGCCTCGTTAGCAACCACAGGCTATTTCCTCTGAGGGATTTCCAATCATCCAATAGAGACGTCTTAACTTAGTTGTAGTTGTTGTTTTTGTGATTCTTGTGATTAAATTTTGAGTTGTTTTATATTTTGAATGTTGTGGAGGTGAATTTTATCTTGATTGATTTTAGTTTCGGTTTTGGTTTTAGTTTTGGTTTTGTGGCTATCCTAACAGTTTTGGTTTTCATGCAGGGTGACAATGTTGTTTAGCATGCAAGTTCGTACTTTGGTTATACATGCAGGTGAGTAAGTACAGTAACGTACTAAAAAAAGTACGGGAAACCAAAAATGCAGAATCTCAATAAAAGTGTACTTGGATGGTCTTCCCATCATCTCCAACTAAAACTTAAAATGCATGTAAGGGCATTTTATGTAAAGCGGAAAAAAATAAGGTTCCCAGATTATATCTTGGTGAGTCCCTATTGGTTTTATTAAGGATTATTTTATTAAGCAAAACATATCATGTTTTGTAGACCTCGGAGGTATCCAACAGGTTAGGAGAAAAAGGCAGGTCCATGCTTTCCGCTCACCACCTGGTGAAAAGTCTCGAGCTCACTTAAACTTTTTTTATTGCTTAATAATCCATTTTGTAAATATTTCTACTGTTCAATAAACAATGATGTTTCAATTATCCCTAAGAGTAGGATGATTATCATTTATCTTTCAATTTGAGAATTATGCAAGTGAAGACCCTTAAGGGCAATTTAGTGTTATTAAGATACTTAGCCAATGTTGGCCTTAACTTGGGCTTTTAGTGTTTCAAAGGTGTTCAATTTTTATTAACTTTTCTAATCTTCATTTAACGAAATTTGATTTAGCTTAAGTCACCATCAAGCCCTTAAGAACCTGATGGATGTCTTAGTCATTTTGAAAGAGATTTACTCTTAAGTGACAATAATTCATCGTCAAAACATTTGAATGTCATTTGAACACCAGATAGGCGTATTAAATTTTTGTGTTATTAACACCCAAAACTATACCCCTATGTTTAGGATCATTCAATTTGGTAGACTTCCAAATTTTAATAATCTAAGAAATTTCAAATTTATCCTTTGATTAAAATAAAGTGAGATTGGTTTCTACCAATTAATCCTTTATGTTTCAATCATCCAAATATGTTAATTAGGATCAAAGATTGCCCATATCTCTTTCTCAAATTAAGCCTAAATTTTAATTAAGGCTAAATTTCTAAAATTACATTTTTTCCCCTAAGGCTCTATCACTTCATAGTTTATCAAATTTATTTCAAATGACTTTGGAACTTTTATTCCACCTCACTCATGGGTCAATTGAAATATTAGAGGAGAAAATGTAATTTTTCAAATTTTTATTTAATTTATATAATTATTTAGATGCAAGAATATGATTTTTCAAAGAAAATTCCATAATTTGACAAAAACAAAATTTAGTCACTCCAAATTTTTACTCTAGGGTAGAATTGGACTAGAGAACCACCTGGACCAAATTTCATGATTTTTAATTTTTATTTGAATTATTAAAATTATTTTAAGTTATGGAGCATTACTTAATTATAAAATATTTTTAAAGTGAAAAATTAAGTTTTATATTTTTATTAAATCTCCCTAAGGTCAAGGATCCCAGAGAAACAAATTTTTCATTTTTCTAGTTTTTCTTTGAATTTTAAGAATTTTTTAAGTTAAAGATTAATAAAAATTCATTTTTTAGCCTTTAAAATTTATTTTAAGCTTTAAAATTCAATATCTTCACTTAAAATTTTTTTCAATATCTTCACTTATGTTTCAATCATTCTTAAGTGCTTAGGAATTAATTTAGAACATTTTCATGAATTTTACTAATTTTGTGATTTTTATTAATTTTAATTACTTAAATATTAAAAATAGGCTTAAGAAATGAAGTTTTTATTTTATTTACAAATTTATTCTTAGAAAAGTCCTCTGATCACAAAGAAGTCCCAAAATAAATTCTTATGATTTTTTGGGTTACATTTTAATTATTTAAAAATCATTTTAGTGTCAAAATGGCCATTTAACTTAGAAAATCAAGTTAAGTTATCAAATGAACTCCAAATGTTTTGAAAATTTTATGGAGAGTTCTCTTAACTTTGTCACTGTGTGGAATAAAAACCAAGTCTTGTGGATCTTTATTTTTCCCAAATTAATTTTCTTTGTGTTTTATGGTTTTATCAGAGTTAAGTGTGTTCTTAATGACCTAGCTCATGAAAAATTTTCCAAAGGGTTCTCTGGTCACAATAAACCTTTCAAAATTTTATTGGATTTTTCTAAATATTATGCAAATTATTATGATTAATTTATGGAAATAATAGGCACAAACTTGAAAAATATGGATCTCTGTCGAGAGGTCTTCTCTGACTTTGGAAAACTCAGAGAATATCCCTCATAATAGAGGCAACAACATGCCAAAATATCAAGATATGGTAAAATGTCTACATGCATGGATAGTTAAAATACTTAAAATAGTATTTAATTAATTAAAAAAAAATATTAATCAAATAAACTTCAAACCATTTCCACATTGTTCTCCTCTGTTCACTGAGCACTATGATATTTTTATTTTATTTCTAGTGATTTTTCTACACCAAGATATGGATTTTTCAAGTTAAGGATCATTTTCTGAAGTATTTAAATCCCTATTTTTCTACTTAAACAAGCGGCACCGCGTCATCCTCGGCGTCTCCAAAGCTCCACACAACATCTTCTAGTTTAGCACTACCATCTGAGACAGCCCGTGCTTTATGGACCACGCTCCCATCTGGCGCAATCAGAGCCCTCAATTTGATACACGCAAGATCTAATGATTGTGGGTCATCATCCCCAAATAGACTAACCCGAGAATCGTTCACACTAAAACCTTAAGATTTCCCTCAAGACTCAACCAAATATACTTGAGATTGATCCTATGGCCTTGTCTAAGTGAGAAGAACACATCTATATGGTAAACGTGTCATTAAATCAACACTAATCAAATCGAGAATGAAAATAGGCTTGAGAAGAGGAGAAATTCAATACCTTTGCTCTGAGAAGTTAAGATTCAATTGAAGGTAGTCGTCACATTCTTAGAGGTTCAAACAAGCTAGGGATTGAGCCTCTGTCCATGGTGAAATGTCTAGACCCAAATTTGATCAAGGCCGAATTTGGGTGTTGATTAAAGTATAGTGTAGAGGCTCTCTATGAAGGGGGTTTGAAGAGGATTTATCTTATTACACTGTGGTGAAGGTGTGGGTGGGTTTAATTTCATTTATTTGCACTATGGAGGTTTGGAGAGTTCTGTCCTCTCTCCGGTAAGGCTTTGAGCTCAAAATCTGAACTCTGGCAAAAGAAATTAGGGCAAAAGAGTGGTTGGATTGCACTGAGGGGGTCTTAAAGAGGCTATGGGAGCAATTTAGAAGGGTCTCCTTGAGAGAATTTTAGTACCTCTCTCTTGGTAGTGAAGGGGGCATTTTATAGCCATGGCCAGAGAGGGGAGTTGAGTGCCTGGTCATGGGTGCAAATATCAGCCTAAGTGGTGGCTAAAAAGCTCTCAGGTTTGATTTTGGTGAACTAGCCCCTAGGGTTAAGCTTGGGTTTGATTCAAGGGTGGTGGCTCCCGATTTAGCCATTTTCTGGACACCAAGGCAACTAGCTAGCCAAGGAGTGGTCACCTCTTGGTTCAAGAAGGTCAGGGGTTGGCTAATGATAGTTAACTCGCTATGCCAATCAATGATGGAGGAGATTTTGTGGTTAAGGCCTAAAAAATGGGAATGAATCTCTTAATCTGGGGATCCATTAGTCCATGGCATTCTTTTGTGGATTTATGGTGGTTTAGACTGGTCTTTAGGAGGATCTTAATGGCTGTGGAGTCATAAACTTGGTGGTTTTAAGGTGGCTAGGCCAATTTTAGTGCATGGGTTCATGTGGGTCAAAATGGCTAGATGTTGGGTTTAGGTTAGGCTAGCCATGAAAGTTAGCCCAAATGATTGATCAATATTTTGTAGATGATTGTAATGAATGTTCTTGGTGATGGATTTAAATGATTTTGAGTTCAATTGGGGGTTCAACTTGAAGGATTTTGGAATTTTGGTCACTTTGGGCATGTTGGGCTAGACTTGGGTCTAGATTGAGCTAGGCTTGGGCCAAGTCCAAATTTATTGTTGAAAATGGTCAACAGGAATGTCATGAAGAGTTTTTAATATAAATTGGGTGCAAATTTTGGGGCTAAGATAATCAAATTCCTGGAAGTTTGAGGTATGGCCAATTTGGGGCAAAATTGGGGTTTTTGGACTTAGGTCAAAATTAAATGAAGTTGAGGCTTCACCAAGGCCAATTTAAGGTCAAGTTTGATGTTTAGGATTATTATGAAGATTTTTCAACACAAATTGTAGCAAATCGAGTAGGCTATGGGGTTCAATTTGACGAGATTAAGTCATGTAGACAAAATTAGGGTTTGACCTAGATCAAAATTGGGCTCAAAGCATGGGCCATTTGAGCTTGGATTTATTTTAAAATGGTCATATGAAAGGTGAATTTGATTTTACAATTGAAATTGGGGGAAATTGGGACCAAATTGATGGACATTTGAGGCAAATTTGAGGAAATTGGGCCTTTAAAGGCAATTTGGGGGTTTTGGTCAAAATGATCAAATTGGTCAAATTGGATCCAATTGAGGGGTCCAAATGAGTTTTAGAGACATTTAGAGTGATTTTGGATGCTTTTGGCAAGGTTTGGTGCGCTAAGGGTATTTTTGTAACTTTGGCAATTTTGGGGGTATTTTGGTAAATTTAAAATTTTTGGGTAGTTTTGGGTAATTTGGGTATTTTCAAAAGGTTTGAAATGAATTTTGAACAAATTTGGATATTTTCGATGAATTTGATGATTTTGACCAAATTTGGGATTTTAGGGATGTTTAGGTAATTTGGGTAGGTTTGCGGGTAAAAGGCCAAGTTGGATATTTTTGGTAGAATTGAGGTGTCAACCACCCTATATGAGCCATGGATCAATAGAATCCCCATTTGGGTCATCTATGTACTAATCTTAGCTAAACCCTAGCCTAGGGTTAGTGGGTTTACGGGTAGGGCTGTCAAAACGGCTCGTTGTTCGCGAACAGATCTTGTTCTGCTGGTTAAGAAGCTCATGTTGGGCTCATTAATTTTGTTCGATAAGTTAATGAGCCGAACACGAACTAAGATGTGTCCGTTCGTGTTTGGCTTGTTTTGGCTCGAAATACTACTCATCAAGTTTATATATATATTAAGTAGTATTTAAAAAAAATCTAATTGACTACAAAGCTACAAAGATTTATAATCAATTAAAATATTGATTAAAAAAATAAAAATCCAATTGACACAAGGCTACAAAGATTTATAATCAATTAAAATATTGATAAAGAAAATATAATAAAAATCATTAAATTAGATTAAAATGATGTTTTAATATAAATAATAATTTTTAAAACTTGCTCAAACCCTTCTTGTCTTATGTCTTATGACTAAATGATTAGGGTTGTTAAAAGTACTCTTTGTTCGTGAACAGCTTGTGTTCGGCTCGTTAAGCAAACGAGCCGAACACGAACACACTTTTTGAGCTCGAAATATAAACGAGCCGAACACGAGCTGAGCTTGGCTCGCTCGTGTTCGGCTCGTTTACACCCCTATTTACGGGACCATCTACATGAGCTCCCAATAGATCAAGGGATCAAAGTCAACAAATACTGAGTTTAGGGTTGTGAGGGATTGTGAGTGAGAGTGAGTGTAGTGAGTGAAAGTGAGTGCCTTGAATACAACATCAATGGTCAACTTTAAGGTCAAACAGTCCCATGGGGACTCATCTTGACCACCCCCATACTGACAACCCTACTAAGTGCTAGAGGTTAGGACCAATATTGAGAGCTTTAAGTTGAGCAATAAGGAGTGTAGAACTTTAATGGTGAGGGTTCCTTGTCTAGTTTTCTAAGAATAGTCAATAAGAAAGTCCTATGGCTAGACCTTGGTGAGGGTTCCTTTTCTAGTTTTCTAGGAATAGTCAACAAGAAAGTCCTATGGCTAGACCTTAGGCTACTAAAGAGGAAAACTAAACCTCAACCGAAAGTGAGGTCAACAATTTTATCTTCTCTACATCAGTGCATCAAATATTATAATAAAGGACAAGAACATTGCAACAAGGGTGATTTACAACAATTTTTAGTTCACGAAGTTTGTATTCATGAAGATGCTACCAACTACATGCCTCTGAAAAAATTGTATTCTCTTGTTAAATTGTGATAAAAAAAAGTGAAGATTCAGAAGGTTCACAATGGCAAAGCCTTTCAGCTTCGCTTCAGTGATCTTCCACCACTCTTGTGCAATGAGTTAGTGGGAGTTCTTTTAGTTCATACACCAGAGGTCAATATCGGGGACGTAGATGGGGAAGAAACAATATAATTATTGGATGGATTAAGCCGACCATCAACATTGATGATTAAGAAAACTCTGAGGAGGAAACGATGATGGTAAAATAGAAGAAACCACAACATGAGATATCCTTGGAAGATGTGGAGAAAAATGAACAAGAGTTGATGTATAATCTGATCAACTTCTATGTTAATGCCATGACCCCTAAAATCTCAAAAGGTCAAGAGTTTAGAGGTCAAGGAAGTCTGTAGCGTTAGTTCAACGCTGAACAAATTTTACCGTGCCTCTACTTCTGCTAATCTAGAAAATCATGTAAATTTTGTAGTGGATTCTATATAATTAATGGAGTTACCTTTTGGTCAATTTTCTACTTGTGTAAGAAAATTTATTCAGTAGAGATATTTGCCAAAATAAATGCCAAAAGATAAGTTGCAAATTTTTGAGAAATTGTGGAATATCAAAAGTTGAATCCCCAACTCGAAAGAGGGTCCAGATTTGGTACTATAGCACCAGTCGATGATTTAGAAATTTGCATGGTTGTTACTAGTGGGACGAAAGAGGATTGCTTCAAATGGAGGATGCTCTGCTGATGATCTAATGGAAGATGCCTCACTAAAAATTTATCAAGAAATTAAATCAACTAGTGATTAATTGAAGGAAATTAACCTCAGAACTGAGGAGCAGCCCCAACCTACATTTATAAGTTCTCTACTCAGTAATGAAGAATCTTCATAACTGACCAAGTTACAGTTAAAATTTAATAATTTGTTTACCCTTGAAGCAAAAAGGAAGCAAAATGAATGAAATTTGGAGTCAAAATGGAGTTTTAGAAGACATTTTCAGTGTGGATGGTGCCAAACTAGCCGCCGATGACGCCATTTGATCGAAAACACAAAATTAGTTAAAGGGCCACTGGCGCGGACAGTACAAATGTCGGTGCAAGGCCTATTTCTAGAAGATTCGATGAATTTGGACACTTTTTTAAGATTTTATGGATTCACCTCTTAATAAGACGACCTTAGGCTCTATTTAGAGCAAAAATTGATTAGAAAGATCCCCCCACCCCACCTTGTGTCCATTTGTCCTTTAGTTCCTTAGAGTTTTGAGTTAGTTCTTTGAGTTTTGTGTTGAGTCTAAGTGTGAATTCTTTTCAAAGAATTATTAGAGAGCGAGAGAAGTGAGAGATTTCTTCTTCCTTACATATTCTAAGAGAGAATTAAGAGTCTTGTGAAGAGAGAAAGAGTCCAAGAGAGGCTACAAAGAATGTCTTTGAGAAAGAGTTTCAGATAAGTGTTATTGGTTTGTTATTGTTGTATGAACTTTATTTTATATATGAAATTTATGTTTTATCATTTTTTTCTCATGGATGGTGAAATGAAGAGATAATTTGGATGTGTCAATTTTATAATATAAAATAAATTATGATGATTTTTACACCCCGTTCTTAATTTAGTTTTCGATTTGGCCAATTGAAATGTTAAAATCTCTTGTGAAACATATGATCCATGAAATGGAATATGAGTCCCACAACAGAATGATAATCACATTTAATTCCACAGAGGAGTGTTCCATTTATGGAATTAAGTACAAATAAATATGGAAATATATATTGTTGGGCGTAGAATTGAAGATTTCAGGGTGACAGACTAAAATCTCCAGTTTTGTCTTACTGTTTAAAAACTAAAGCTAGCATTAGCCTTCGGAGGAAGGGAAGTGGGAGCTCTGGAGAGAGAGCCAGTATCGTCCCAGCCTAACTATAGATTTATGGACTAAACCTGAGATTAGCCAACGATTCTCTATAACACTGAATAAGGGTAGAGAATTAAAATTATTCCTATTTGGCACAATATAGATTTAAACCATTTATCTTATCTCATTTAATCAAAAACTCATTGTAGTGGGAAAGATGTTTTTTCATATTAGATAATTCATCACATAAACATAGTTTAGTAGTTATTGCTTAACTTTGCATTACAGTTTTGCTAGTAGTTACTAACTTAGTTCTTATAGTACCTTAAATATTAAAAATTAGTGATAGTATTTTTATTTTATTGTTGTGAGTTTCCAGTTAATTTATCATTTCAAATTTAAAGCTTCCTCGTGGGATCGATATTTGGGGCTTAAACAGAAAGTTTTGTATTACTTATAATGATACGTATACTTGCATAGAATCCCAACATAAATTGCTTAAACTTCTTATTCATAAAATAATGCATCAAGTTTTTAGCGCTGTTGTAAAGTGGAGTCAACTTTATAAATTTTACAAAACTATAATTATCGGGGATCAAGTTTTTGGTGTTGTTTTCGGGGAAGGTAACAATAAATTAAATAGATTTAGTAAATTAAGAAATTTAGTGATAAAATTAAAAATTAAAAAAAATAAAATCATTAAAAAAATCATAAAAAAATAATATATATGTTTAAGAGTATTTTTAATTTTTTTTTTTTGCTTATTATATTTGTTTATGCATAGTATTGTATCTGAATGTTTAATACCTTACGATTCAAAACTAGAACGTACTATTAGAAAATTTTGAAAACAACAAAAAGAAAGTAAAAATTTGAACAAAATGGAGAATAACTTAGATAACCAAATAAATGAAAGTTGACAAAGACCTTTAAAAGATTATGCTAATCCTAAAATAGATAAACTTCATTTGACTATTCAAAATCTTGATGTTGCTGCTAATTCATTTGAGCTTGTCAACACTATTTTGGCTCGTGGATTTGCTTGTTAAAAACTGTTAGTCACCTGAATCAAAATTTCGTCGCCCGCTTCGGATAGACATTTAATTTACATATAAATGTATAGATTTAGAAAAATATGAAATCAAACTGACCCAATATATTTCATAATTTAAATGAAAGAGCACTATACCTCAAACCATGTATCTATCCCGAAAGATAAACACAAAACTTGAGGGTGGGGCTCGATCAAATAAACTAAGAAGTATATTACATCAAGTTCATCAGTGAAACCATTTTATTTGCCGACAAGTTCCCGTATTTAATATGAAGAATTAAATAGGGTTTATTTTAAGCTGGGTTCAGAAAAGCTTCTAATAAGGGCCAGCCCCTATAGTTAATTACATCTTAGATAACCGAAGTCAACTAAGAGAACTCTAGAAAAAAATCAGGAAATATTATCTTCAAGCAGTTCAAAAGGATAAGACTTTTGAACGAGATCGGACAAAGAGGTGTGAAAAGGGAATGACTCAAATTTGGAACATTTTATTTTTGGAATCCAAAGGAGGAAGAACTAGGGGATGTAACAGATTCGAAAGAGAACCTCGGTGACTTCCCAGGCTACCCTATAGTTTGGCTTCAATTTAGAGGAGAAATTATTTATGTCTTTCGTCTTGTCAATTTTATTTGTGTAGGGCTTACAATTGCATCAAATGATCACACAAATATCCTAGAAGAAGTGATGATTTAGGTCGTAACAAACGATAACCTCAGAATTCTAAGACGAGTTAAGGCTTATATTTTACAAAAGAGGTATACAAAAGGTATAAATATGAGTTAAGGATTTATGTTGCGTAAGCAAATAACCTCGAAATGTTATGTCTTTATTGTAATTCTAAAGAATGGTTTAGCTGGTGAAGACATATTTTGCTGTTGAAGATGATCATGCTGCCCACATTGCTAGCTCCAAGTTCCTCATCATGGCGAGTTTAAGTTTTCTAATGTGTCAAATTATAATGTCAAACCAGATATTTTTATGGTTATGGCTCTTTAAATATTATGGGGCATGTTAAAGTTGATAAGAGCGATACCGGTTAGAATTCTATGGTTCCCTCGTTCTGACACCACTATATTCTATCAAATTCACTTATTTTAAGTTAATTTACTAAACTGAACTTAATGAGTTCCATATTTTCATTTATACCATGAGAAATCTCATTAGCAACCATAGGTTACCTTCTTTGAGGGATTCCCGATCATCCAATAGAGACATCTTAATTTATTTGCAATTTTTTTTAGTGATGTTTGTGATTAAATTTTGAGTTGTCTTATATTTTGAATTTTCTGGCGGTAATTTTATCTTAGTTAATTTTAGTTTTGGTTTTGATTTTACGGCTATCCTAATAATTTTGGTTTTCATGTAGGGTAACATCGTTGTTTAACATACATGTTTATAAACATAAAAGTGTAATGCAAAAAGTAAAAGAGAAAACAGTACTGTAAATTATAAAAGCGTACCTGACAAGTCTTCTTATTCCATCAATTGAAATGTCACTACTTGCAAGGCATGTATATAATGTTGCAAGGAATTTAAATTGCATGGGTAGATGAAGGTTTAGCTACCTATCCCCAAGTTAAGATTCTATTGAATCCCAAAAGATAATAGTGGCTGATTTTGGAATAAAATATGACAAGTTCAATTTATCCTTCAGATTGTTCAATAATTTTTAAAATGCTTGAGGCTTGACCCTAGATCACTTTGAAGGTTTCTTGAAATATTTTGAGTTCATTTTGGACATCTCGTATTGTTACATTAACCATCTGAGGTTAAAGTTTGACTTCCCCGCTGCTCGGTGAAACTTGTTAGTTTAATTATCTCGAGGATAGGATACTTGATTAATCAATTGATGTTTCGTTTAAGAGTTATATGAGTAGGTGCCCCTAAGGCAAGCCTAGGTCATTTAAAGATTAGGTGCCCAAAACTAAATTTAGGCTTGTAGTACTTACAAATGTTAATCACCCGTTATATTATTTTCTAAATCCAATCAATTGAGTTTAGGCATCGAGCCTAGGTCACTACTAAGCCTTTTAATAATCAAAATAAGTGAAATGGTGATTATCAAAATTTTGATTTAAATGATATGTATTCTTATCAAATGTTCAAACCATCCCCAATTTTGGCCTTAGGAAAAGTAAATTATTATCTTTTCTATTTAAGGCCCAACACTTAAAAATCATCTAATCTTAATCGATTTCCAAGACATGAAGATCAAGAGGATTATGATTTTGTAGAGGTTGTGCAAGGGTGGTGAGTTTCCACATTTTAATCCCATTGTATTTCAATCATCCAAACATGCTTATTAACATCAAAATTACCCATTTTCCCTTGGTTAATCCTAAATTTTGATTAAGACACCAAAGTCTAAAATGACTATTTTACCCTTGGGGCACTTCACCTCATAACTCATTAAACACAACTCAAATGACTTTGAGCATTTAGAGTGTCATATCCATGAGGTAATTACAATGTTTAGAGGAGAATATGAGACCTCTCATAATTTAATTTAATTTATTTATTAAAATTCAAAAAGTAGGATTTTCAAAAGTTTATTTGTTTAACATTACAAAATGAACTTTTTATTTATGGGAAAATGATTATAGAATTTTCTTAGGCTAGAGAAATACTTAGGCAAAATTTCATGATTTTTTTGAATTAAATTATTA
This sequence comes from Phalaenopsis hybrid cultivar, assembly GCA_002079205.1. Taxonomy (NCBI): domain Eukaryota; kingdom Viridiplantae; phylum Streptophyta; class Magnoliopsida; order Asparagales; family Orchidaceae; genus Phalaenopsis; species Phalaenopsis hybrid cultivar. Next base: position 7,377 of record JXCR01123467.1, on the reverse strand, counting down.
TAATTATTTTAATGCAAAAAATGAGAAAAATCACTTTTTAAGCCTTTAAAATTTTTTTTAAGCTTAGGAAAAATTAGGAAAAATATTTTAATGAGTCCCAAGTGATTAGAGAATAATTGAGAATATTTTTGAGATTTTTAATTATATTTAATTATTTTAAAATTCAAAATAAAACTAAAAAATTAAGTATTTTTTTAAAAAAAAAAATTTATTTCTCCTAAGTGCCTCTGATCACAAGGGACTCAGAAAACCACTTTCTTAATTATCACAAGTGTATTTAATTTATTATAATTATTTTTGTACAAAAATATAAGGTTTTTTGAAAATCAACTTTGGTGCTTAAACTTGGCCAAATAATTTTTACATTTTTACAGTGAATAGACATGATTTTTATGAACAATGTGGAAACGATTTTTTTAATTTTTGATAAGTATTTAATTTACATAAATTAGTACAAAATACTTTTATTTAATTAAATATAGAAATTCACAAGGTAATCCAAGTATCAAAAAAATTTTCTTAGACTCTCTGACCACAAGAAAACTACCAAAACTATTCTCATAATTTTTCATGTGCTATTTTGATTTATATAATTAAAATAAGCCAAAATGGTAACTCTAACTTGAAATTAGGGATAGGAGTATAGAGATAGTCTTTGACCTTGGAAAATTCAGAGAACACCCAATCTGTGATGAAAAATGAAACCTAAAAGTTTCAAGCCAAGGTGAACCCTCTTTAGTCATGGAGAGTTAAAATATCATAGAGGGTATTTAATTAATTAAAAACCATATGTTTGTCAAATAATTTTTATTTATAGTCCATATTATTTTCCTCTGTTCACTGAGAAAGTGGGTCTTTTTTTTTTATTTTTATGATTTTTCTAGAGAAAGATTTGGAATTATGAAGTTTAGGCATTTAAAATAATTCAGAAAATCCATATTTTTCTACTTATCAATGCGGTGCCACATCAACCTACGATGGCTCTGAACTCACTCATGGCTCGCTCCCATTTGCTTCACTTTACACCTTAGCATGCCACGTAGCCCGCGGGTCACACACAAGGAGTTGATTCAGCTTGATCTTCTCCGTCAATTGAATACATGCGTGATCAAACGACTCTCTGTTATCATCCCCATGTGACCTAACCCGAAATCCATTCACACTAAAACCTTAAGATCTCGAGAAAGACTCAACCAAATTGCATGGGTTTTGTTTCTAAACCTTCATCTACTCAAGAGAAACACATCTATATGGTTAATCAAGTATGGAATTAAGACATTACAAAAGGAGAATAAAAATAAGCTCGGGATAGGTTTAGAGCTCAATACCTTTGTTTGAGAGGGGAGGCCTCAATCAGATGGTTGTGGTAGCTTCCATTGAATCCAACAAAGCTCTAATTGAAGTCTTAAGCCTTGGTGAATTATCTAGATATGAATTCGATCAAACTGGATTTGAGGTGTTGGTCTAAAGCTAGGTTAGAGGTTGTTTGAGAGGAGTCTTTTATGAGGAATCAACTTATCCTTCCTTAGGGATGGTGTGTACATAAGTAGTTTGAATTTGGTGGACTGTGGAGTTGTGGAGAATACTTTCCTATTTTTGGGCAAAAATTTAAGCGCAAAATTGGGCTTTCACCGTGGGGATCAGTGGGGGGAAATGGTGGTAATGAGCTTAGGAGTTCTTGGAGAGTGTCTGAGAGCAATTGGACAGAGTTTCCTCAAGGATTTGGCACACTTCATGTCTTGGCAGGGTTTAAATAAATTTTTTTAGAGTGGATACCAAAGCCTGAATTCAAGTGTAAATTAGTGCTTAGGTGGAGGGCTGAGAAGCTCTAAAGATCAATTATGGTGAGCTGGCCTTGAAGGTTTAAATTGGGTTTGATTTAGCGGTGGTGGCCCTTGATTTTGGATATTTCAGGCAACTAGGCCTTCCGGCAGGGCCAGGGGTGGTGGCCAGAGGGTCAGGAGAGCCAGTGGGAGGTTTAATTATGATTAACCCTCAAAGGCAAGTGACGATGGAGCAAATATTTTGGTTAAGGACAATTAATGGGATAAGATCCCTTAAATTAGGGGACCATTGGTCCATAGCATACTTGCGTGGTTTATGAAGGTTTAGCCTGGTCAATAAGGTGTGCTTAGTGGCTGTAGAAACCTTAATTTGGTGACTTTAGGATGTCTACATCAATTTTGGTGCATGGGTTCAATTTTGGTCAAAATGGCTAAAAGTTGGGCTTGGGTTAGGTTATCCATGATTTTGAGCTCAATTGATTGATCAAATTTGTGTAAATAATTTTCATGAAGTTTTTTGTGAAAGACTGAAGTAATTTTGAGTTCAATTGGAAGCTCAATTTGAAGGATTTTGGGATTTTGGAATTTGGGCATGTTGTACTAGACTTGGGTCTAATTTTGCCTAAGGTTGTACTAAGTCAAAATTAGTGGTTGAAAATGGTTTATAGGAATGTATGAAGATTTTTTTGCATAAATTGGGTGTCAATTTTGTGGTTAAGGCATTCAATTTGGTAACATTTGGAGACAGTCAATTTGGGGTAAATTTGGGGATTTTTAGACTTGGGTTAAAATTGAGTGCAATTGAGGCTTCACCAAGGACAATTAATGGTTCTATATGGTGTGTAGGATTATTATGAAGAACTTACGATTCAAATTAGGACAATTTGAGCAGGCTATAGGGTTCAATTAAGTGAGATTATGTTATACGACTAACATTGGGGATTTGATTTAGATCAAAATTGAGCTCAAAGCATGAGCTAATAAGGTATAGATTTTGTTTGGATTGGTCATATGAAAAGTGAATTTGAGTTTAGAATTAAAATTGAGAGAAATTTGGGCCAACTTAAAGGACATTTGGGATGAATATAAGGGAATTGGGTCTTTAAAGGAAATTTTAGGGTTTTTTGGCCAAAATGGTCAAATTTATCAAATTGGGTTCAATTGAAGGGTCTCAATTGGTTTTGGAGGCATGTGAAGTGATTTTGGATGTTTTGGACAATTTTGGGGGGCCAAAGTTATTTTTTGTAATTTTGGCAAATTTGGGGGTATTTTGGAAATTTTTGGAAATTTTGGGTAGTTTCAAATGGTTTGAAGTGATTTTTGAAAAAAATTAAGGTGTTTTGGATGAATTTGGGAATTTTGGTCAAATTTAGGGTTTCAAAGGCATTTAGGTAATTTGGATGGATTTTGGGGAAAAAGATCAAGTTAGAAATTTTGGTAGAATTGGGGTGCCAACCGCCCTATATGAGCTATGGACCAACAAGACCCCTGTTTGGGTCCTTTATGTACTAGTCTTAGCTAAACCCTAGCCGAGGGTCAAAGGGTCCAGGGGACCATCTACAGGAGTCTCCCAAAAGATATAGGGATCAAAGTCAACAAGTTTAGGTTTTAGGGTTATAAGTGAATATAATTGATAGTTAGTGCAAGTGAGTCAGCTAGCTCCAGTCCAACACCCAGGGTCAACTCTAAGATAAAGCACTCCTACGGGGGCTCATCTTGAGCTCCCCACTATTGACCCTACCTACTAAGTTCTAGAGGTTAGGACTAATATGTGGAACTTCAAGTTGAGCAAAGAAAAGTTTAGAATTTCTAATTGTGAGGGTTCCTGTCGGCACTATTTTTGGTGTGGGGTTTGCTCGTAAGAAGCTGTCGGTCATCGGAATTGAAATCCCGTTGCCCGCTTCGGTAGGACATTTTAAAAATTTTAATTTTGAAAAAGATGAAGTCAAACTGACCCCATAATTTTCATAGTTTAGATGAAAGAGCGTTTTACCT
>JXCR01123461.1:43595-81043 GCA_002079205.1 Phalaenopsis hybrid cultivar | reverse complement strand
ATACAATATGATATTATAGAGAATTCACAACTAAAATTAAATCCATAATTTTAAAATTTACAGCAACTATATTGTCTTCCTTTGTCATGAAGAGTGTGAAAAGGAACTATTAAGCTCCATAAAAACCTAACTACTCATTTGTTTGACTCTTTTATATTAATTTATTTAATTAATTGAACAAGATTTTGGAAGATAGATATAGAAATGGATAAACTTGATTGTTGACCTTCTCGTGTATTTTTATTAATCAACATGTTTGTTTGTCATTAAGAAAGTAGCTCGTTATGAGAGCAATAAAATGCTCACTTAGTCAATGTTTGATAAAGCACCTTTTCACATTATTATGTTAACCTTTTTTTCAAAATTTCTTATTCGAAAATAATGAATATCCAGGATGGAAATTTATGTTTAACAAATACTCATGTGGTCGAATTAATTTCAATTTTAATTATTTATTCCATAAACAGTTAACTTTGAAAAAAAATACACCAATTGAATCATATAAATTTTGTAAAACAAATATAAACGAATACATTCAATGATGATGTCATAAGTTATTTGAAGCTCATATGTATATGCTTAAGGCTTGATTATGCTTGAATATAGCTCAAACATTATACAAATATGCNGAACTTTTAAAGTATATTGATAGAAGCTAACCAGCTGGCAATAATATCTCGGTTCTTCTATGAAAAAATTTACGAGTATTTACATACATACCGCCCAATTCATATGTATTTACATATCTAAAATCTAAACTTTAATTTTTTACATTAATACAACCCAAATTTTTCGTAANTATTTTATGTTAGCAGCACAATTAATCTAAGCAGCAAATTCCAAGAAGCTCTAACTTATTCAATGAATTTATCAAAATTAAATACAAATTCAAGCAAATATCAAAGTGATTCACATGTGGATATGCAAATTAATAGAATTATTTATACTACTTGCCTTCAAAAAAGTTTCTAACCTGACCAATTAATATTGGAGAAAAATAGATAGAAACAGGCCTATGCCTCCAAATATAATGAGAGCAATCAATAAGGTGTTGTGTTATATTATTTTATATTATATGTGTGAGTGTGCACGTGTCTGTAGAGAGATGAATAATTCTCCACCTAAAAAGAGAAAACTCCTTCCTCACAAATATATTTGCTATTGAATTTCAAATCCAGCAGCTACGATCTTTCCCCAAAAATAGCAATCAATTACTATATGGACTTGATATTTAGTCTCCTAGAACGTCTGCCACCCCCTAGACAATTGTGCATACTTAAGCTGCAAACTATGATAAGAAGTAATTCCCTAATCAAAATCAACCAGCAAAAATGCATTTTGTACATTTAAAGTTAGGATGGACAATGAGTTATAAAATCATGATGCTAACGCAATGACAGGTTTGAAACAATAACCTAATTAATCTAAGCAGTGCACTTTCCAAGAACCTCTAACTTATGCAATGAATTTATTAGAATTTAATAGAAATTTAAGCAAATCTCAAGGTGATTCACTTGCTGATATGCAAATAAATAGAATTAATTATACTAATGGCGCTCAAAAAAGTTTCTAAGCTGACCAATTAATATTGCAGAAAAATAAATAGAAACAGGCATAGGCTTACCAATAAAATGAAAGCAATCAGTAAAGGTGTTATGTTCTATTATTTTATGCTATATGTGTATGTGTGGACGTGCGTGCAAAGAGAGATGAATAAGAAAGGTCATTCCCCACAAATGTATTTGCTATTGGTTTTCAAAACCAGCAGCTACAATCTTTCCCCAAAGATAGCCATCAATTACTATATGGACGTGAATTTCGTCCCTGCTAAAAAATATTTCATGTGTCACGGATTGGGAATATAAAATCATACTGCACAACCAGAGAAATGATCTATTTCAATGAGCAAGAAGTAGTTCAAGAAATAGATAGTGACACAATAAATGATGAAGACGTCAAAGATGAACCTCAACTTCAAGCCAACAAGAAAGAGATGCTAGTGATTCAAGACGAGTACACGAGAGAGAATCTAGTTGGATTAGTCGATGATGCTCTAGAAAGTGAGTCTGAGGTAATGGGCATTTAGATAGAATATCAGATTGTGATGCCTCGAGCAACATTATTACAAGCATTGAGATGAGCATTAACAGAACTGACATCAGATGTCCAAAATAACCTCGAGTTTGAGAACCAGTTAATAAACACAGGGCGACCTCAGAAAAGAGAATTCAGAATTTTCATATAATAGCCCACCTCATGGGTTACCCTACAGAGGGAGATCCAATTTATCAAAAATGAGAAGCTTTTGAGCAACTTCTAGGGAAACTATGTGAAGTCATTTGAGTATTAAATTCAATTGAACAGTATATCCACCGACAGATGACCAAACATGAGGGATAAAACACAGCGTTGGAAATCGCCTTAGGAGTTTGGTGGGAGAGAAAATCCTATAATAGGATCCAGGCCCTACCATAGAAGAAGAAGAAGAGGCCTCTTTTGAGTGGTTATACTTCAGTGCGGTCCACAGTGCCACATATTTCGTTCCAGAATTGATACATACTTATTTATCAATTACATTCAGACGAATATGAGAAGAGAAAAATGACAATTATAAATTTGATGGCTCAAGACTTGGTTCGTGAGGATATCTATCCGCATGCAGCTCCATCTAAGTTTGTGCCAAAATATGAATGATACTTGTTTTACCAGGATGTGTTTTGAAATAAATACGCCTGCAGAATTAACTTATAGGGAGATTATTCCATTTCTACAATTTTCAATTGGGCCGACTTGTCACTATATCATGAGAAGTCAAAAGCTTCGACAGATGAGGTTGAAGCTCCCCCAACCCCAAGAGACTGACACGAAGTTTCAATAAGGCAAACGCGGGATAACATATGAATTTCCTACAATCAAAGAAAGGACACAACATTTGGGTCACGCGAACCAAACCTAGAGGCTCTACTTGCAATTCCTCTCCAATTTTCAGCACTTCTCATTTTATCCTTTATTCCATCTAGTCATGTCCAATATATATGTGTTGTATTAGGGTTTAGATTTCAGTTTTGCTTGTGTTTTTGCAATGAAAGTCGTCGACGTCACCTGTTTTCCCTTCTGAGGTTGTGTTTGAAGGCTAGTGATGCTACGGTTGTATCTTTTTTACAATGTAGTGATTCTCCTTCAAGAGTAGAGTGGTACTTCGGTTGTATCTTGCTCCAGAGATGGTATTTATCCTTCCCCAACTCTTTTGCATCCCTTCCACTTCGCTGCCACGCATTTCTCATAGCTTGCAGGCTGCCCGAACAGCAACCCTTTGTTGCTTTCATGCAGTTCCTTGCAATCCAACCATCCTCCATGTTGTCATACCCCCGAGACAACCCTTCTTTTACTTTCCCGCAGTGCCACGCGTTCCCTGTTGTTGTTGTCACCCAAACAGCCGTTCCCGGTTGTTTTGCTGTTGTTCCAGCCGTCTAGGACCCACCTTCCTACAGCCTTGCAGTTTTTCCAGCCACAAGGACAGCCCCCTCAGCAACCTTACTGCTGTCCCTACCTTTCCTGGCCTTCCCAGCCAAAGCTCCTTCCCTTCCCACGCGCTGCCACCTCCAGAACCTGCCCCCATACCCTTCCCTCCTGCTGCCATCATTCAGGACAGCCGCTCCACATCGATATCTGCTGGATAGTGCTGTCCAGAATCCGGGAAACTGTACTTTGCTGTTTATTGCTTGCTAATCACCTCGTCCATCATCCCGCCACCTTCCAAACTCTTACCGACCACCTTGACCGCCCTAGGAACAACCCTAGTCACATGTTGTGTGCCGTGTGTGTTGTTATTTCTATTTCAATTTGTGTGATTGTATTTCCCTATTTTGAATTCAGCAATATGATTTTTCTATTGGTATTTGATTTAACTCCTGTGTCAGTCCCTCTCCCTCCAAGTCCATATCCTCTTTGACAAACCATGGAAAATAAAGTAGAAGAGTAAGGCCTAAGCCTACAAATTCATGCAATTAAATCTTCAACAAGGCTTATCTGATCAATGCTAAGCTTGCCTCTAGATGAAACAATATATTTTTAGATTCTCGGCTCATTTATAGGCTTAAATTTAATATCTTATACAATATGATATTATAGAGAATTCACAACTAAAATTAAATCCATAATTTTAAAATTTACAACAACTATATTGTCTTCCTTTGTCATGACGAGTGTGAAAAGGAACTATAAGCTCCATAAAAACCTTACTACTCATTTGTTTATGACTCTTTTATATTAATTTATTTAATTAATTGAACAAGATTTTGGAAGATAGATATAGAAATGGATAAACTTGATTGTTGACATTCTCGTGTATTTTTATTAATCAACATGTTTGTTAGTCATTAAGAAAGTAGCTCGTTAAGAGAGCAATAAAATGCTCACTTAGTCAATGTTTGATAAAGCACCTTTTCACAATATTATGTTAACCTTTTTTTCAAAATTTCTTATTCGAAAATAATGAATATCCAAGATGGAAGTTTATGTGTAACAAATACTCATGTGGTCGAATTAATTTCAATTTTAATTATTTATTCCATAAAAAATCAACTTTGAAAAAAAATACACCAATTGAATCATATAAATTTTGTAAAACAAATATAAACGAATCATTCAATAATGATGTCATAAGTTATTTGAAGCTCATATGTATATGCTTAAGGCTTGATTATGCTTGATTATAGCTCAAACATTATACAAATATGAAGAGCTTGTACAACATTGATAACTAAATCAAGTTTAACATGAGATTAAACTAATTAAGAAGGTTAAAAAAAGAGTCTAAACAATGCAGTACCGATCTCAATTTGGTCCATTTACAGAATTTTTTTTTATTGTTAGGAGTAATTTTGCAATTGAAACCATAAAAATTTAGTTAGGTACGACATTTACAATGCCAACTTCTTATTATGTTTGATACATAGAAAGCATTAATAGTTATTATTTGGTGTTATCTACAAGCATATCAACTAAAAACGCCATCTTACCTTTGAAAAACCCAAGAATTTGATCATCAGTGTACAACCAAAGACTTTTTATTTTACTAATAAACTAGCCTTTTTACCCTCTCATGAACCTAATTAGTTTAATCTATTTGCATACACACGAGCTTAAACATAGCATCCACCTTTGAAGTTTTTCGAGCCTTATAGGCACAATAGTCGACTTATGCCGAGCTCCTTCCACTTGGAGCAATAAGGAATCAAAGTGACGATCGAATTTTGTTTGTTCACTCTACATGATTTTAAACAAGTTCATTGGCTTTTATGACAAGCAGAATAGACCAAGTTGGATAATCTTTCATATCTTATAATATCACTCAATTCCTATTGTTTACATATCTAACACCTAAACTTTACATTTTACATTTAAACCACCAAAATCTTTCATATCACATATAAAATGTAACTATTTTGACTTTTAAAAAGTGAAACACACATTTTCATGTACATATATGTTAAAATTGAAGATTATGCTTTAGATATGTAAATTCATAGGAATTGTATGGTATGTATGTATTTGCGTGAGTGCAAAAAGGGTAATACTCTTGCCACTACAAGAAATAGAATAAAAACATATTAATGAATTGAGGCCATTTTGCAATGCATTTACCACAACCATCTTTTGTGCTACAGTTCTATCTACTACTGCTAGAGAAAAAATAATAAATATTTTTGCACTCCTCCGGCCCTTCATCAAGCTTTTCCCATGGCATTTTCCATTTAAAGGAAAGAAAGTGAATGTTGGAATGATAGTAAATTTTATTTATTTTAAGGGTTTTTGAGGAGTACTGGTGAATATTAAATTTTGGGCTGCAATTTTGTTGCAAGTACAAAAATAGCTGTCTGGAGACCTCGTTATAAAGAAGATTTACATACATATGACCCAATTTCTATGTATTTACATATCTAACACCCATACTTCAATTTTTACATACATGCCACCTTATCTATTGGATGAACAGGTGTATTTCACCTTTTAAAACTTAGTTTAGGTATTAGAAATATAAATACATAAAAATTTGGTGGTTGTTGACCTCATTTTTGTGAGGTCTTTCCTTCCTCTTCATAGAGCCTAGGATCTAGCCATAGGACTTTCCTATCGACTATCTTAGAAGACTAGAACTGAGACCCACCCCTTATAGAAATTCGAACCACTTCCTGATTCTTTTGTGGTGTCTCGCCTGGGTGGTCTCAAACCATCATCATTTGATCGAGTGGTTGTGTTCACGGACTATCATCATTTGGTTAAGTGGTTAAGGACCATCATGTAGAGACCCAAAGGGAGATCTCGTAGTGTTTAAAAACCTTAAGACACCTATAATGAATTTAGTACATTCGCACACTCAAATATTATAGTTCGTGTCACTTACACCTGTAAAAGCTTCACAATTAATCGAAACATAAGTCTATTTTTGAAATGACCGATCAAGAACCCAAAATTTGAAGACAAATCGAATTTAACGTATTTTGGACTCGATCGTCGACAATGTTGTTCGAACGACCCCGGATGACGAAATGGACTGCGCCGTCGCGTTAAAAACGTCAATTTTAACCTAGAAAGGACACTCATATTGTCATGATTCTGTATATGAGCAAATCGCACACAAATCGATGAATTTATTCGAACGACCCCGGATGACGAAACGGACTGCGTCGGCACGTCCGGAGCGTCAATTTTACCAAGGAGGGATACCCACTTTGCTAGGATTCCGAGCACGAATAAATTGCACGCTAATTAATATACTTAAATAATATAATATAATATAATATAATATAATAATAAAAATAAAAAGAAATCCTTATTTTTAAACCCCATTTCACCTAACCCGCGGCTCATAGCCTCACCTCCTTTCTTCCCAATCGCGGCTCGATCAAAGCCTGGCTCGCTCCCCCTCGTGCCCTAGTTCCCACGATCGGCTGCACTCGACGCCCAAGCAAAGCCCTAGCTTCTGTGCTTCTCCCCCGTTCGCAGCCCAGACGCGCTTCGCCCCCTCGAACCTCGCTCAACCAAGCGGCTCTCCAATCGTGAGCTGCCTCCTGTCCGACCCTTCTCCTTCTCGAGGCTGCATTTCCTCCTTCCTAAATGTGATCTTTCCTCTCCCGATACCTCATTCGACCGCTTCACAGAGGTAGGTATGACCCTCCCACTTTTACTATGGATATAAAAAAACCCACCTTGGGGAGTTGTAGAGGTTGGCCGAAATTTCTGGAGAGAGGGAGGTGCTGCTATTTTTTTTCTGGTTGATTCATCCTGTGTGTGCGCTTGAAATAGTTTTGGAGTTCTGTTTTCTCTTTGGTAAAGCCTGAGAGAGGAGAAGAGGTTGAAAATTTGGAAAGAAAAAAGAGGAGAAAGAGTTGTTGCATCATTGGTTGTTTATTGTTGGATCTTTATTAGTCATGTGCATTCACTGCTGTATTCTCGAAGCTTTTAGGGCACTTGTGCTTTTGCATCAAGCTTCTTAAAGGAGATGTTGCTGGTTTTATTTTCTTAGGCTTGTTCTTGAGTTTGCTTTGAATCTGCATCAGAGGTAACCCTCTTCCTCCTTTCTTCAAGCATTTGAAGGAATTATTTGTTTTATTCTACTTTCATGCATTGGGTTTAATGTGCTCATAATTTATAAAAATGTGTTTAGGCGATTTTGTTCTGATGATTTCTTGCCTGGCGATATGAGTAATCTTTCTAATCTGCGTCATTTGGAGTTGTCCCTGAATGCATTTTTTAAAGTAATCTTTCTAGTTTGTCACCTGGAATGGCCCTTAAATGCATTTTCTAAAATAATTTTTTTCTAATCTACGTCACTTTGAATTGCCCCTGAATGCATTCTCTAATGCACCTGGAATTGGGAAATTTCGATCACTTTAAGCACTAATTGAGTTTAATGTTAAGAATGAGAAAGGTTATAGAATTGGTGAGTTGGAACATATGAGCGAGATGCACAAATAAAAAAATACATTTTCTGGAAAATATGAAGGATGCTAGGGAGGCTTGCACAGCAAAATTATTTAAAAAAAAAAGAACTCAGATTTATTCTTGAATTGGGGCTTAGTTTTGACTATTTGTGCTCGTCTTCTTTGCTCAAATTGCATGTTGGGTGAAATTTTATTTTTTCGGACTTCTTGGGAGCCTATTTTGAGGTCTCAGTTTAGCTATATGTTGTTATTTACCTATTTAAAGTACATGCTAGATGGAAAATTGGTTTGGGGCTTGATGTTGGTTCCTTATTATTGTTGCCCTTGTTTGAAATGTATGTCGGAAGAAATCTTTATGTTGAGGAGTTATTTTGGTTGCCATGTTTCCTGTTATTCCTTTATTCGAATCAAATGTTGAATGAAATGTTGATTTGGGACTTGATTTTTGAGCTCTCCATTATTGTTACCTCTGTTCGGAATATATGATGGGTGCAAATTTTAGGTTTCAAAGCTTTGAGGAATTTGCTTTATGGTGGCTTGATTTTGGCCCATTGCTAAGTTAGGTCTCTTTATTGCTGGGTTTTGCGAATCTTTTGTTTGTCATTTGGGACTGCGATGTTGGGACTATTTTGGCCAGTTTTGGTGCTGCATTCTTCTTCTTTTTTTTTTCTTTTGCTCCGTTTCGGCGACGTTTGGGCTGTCATTTTGGCACGTTTTAATGAAGTTTTGGGGCTGCAGTTTTTGCCCCGTTTCGGCGACATTTTGGCTGCCATTTTGGCACGTTTTAATGAAGTTTTGGGGTTGCAGTTTTTTGCTCCGTTTCGGTGATGTTTGGGCTGTCATTTTGGCATGTTTTAGTGGCGGTTTGGACTGCAGTTTGAGTCCTATTTGATGATATTTAATTGCAGTTTGNAATGGGGATTGATGATTTAATTAATTGGAAGATAAAGAAAACCTTAAATCACCTTAAGCATAAGTTAAAGAGCAGGTTTCCTAGAGTTTTAGGAGTACACAACTTAGGTGAGAATCCATCCACCTAGTCCTCAGTGTAGACCTCTTAGACTTTAGGTCTAGGTGAGAGCCCATCCACCTAATCCTCGGTGTAGGTTTCCTAGAACTTTAAGTGCACACCATAGGTGAGAGTCCATCCACTTAACCCTCAGTGTAGACTTCCTAGACTTTAGGTGCATACCATGTGTGAGAGTCTATCCACCTAGTCATCGGTTTAAGCTTTCTTACACTTTAGAAGCACAACCTAGGTGAGAGCCCATCCACCTAGTCCTCAGTGTAGGCTTCCTAAACTTTAGGTACACACCCTAGGTAAGAGCTCATCCACCTAATCCTCAGCATAGACTTCCTAGTTTTCAGAAGCACACCCTAGGTGAGAGTCCATTCACCTAATTCTCAGCATAACATCCCAATGTCTTAGAAGCATACCCTAAGTAAGAGTTCATTCACATAATCTTTAAAGGCACAATTAAACTTGACACTTGACCATGATTCACAAACTAATCAAGACACTAGATATGATACACCGGGACGTGACCCATGCTTCCTTAATTAAATCAACAGTGAAATTCTCTCAATGACTTAACCTACAATAAAACCCAATGCATTGGGATTTGAGCTTGAATATTACACTCAAATCNGTAAATGTAGCATTAAAAAAATATAATCATTCAGGAAAATACCTACTTACCTGCCGGTTAGTAGAGCTAATGTGTTGTGGTTGTACTCTAATATCCAAAATGGGCCCATCTGATTTAATATCTCCACTCTTATTTCCCAAAGAAGATTCGAATTCTTTCCACAATCTATAAAGCTCTAACTTAGACCCGCCTGGCTCATAAACAATAGTAGCTACTGCTGCTTTACCTGACAATCACAAAAGAGAACAAAGAAAAGAACAAAAACAACCTTCATCAGAATCAGTATCCAGAAGTGCAAAGGAAAGGATAGCATTACTTTTTTTTTCACTTTTTATGTTTCTCATTTCATCCTCTTCAAAAACTATTTAAGGGTCATTTACTGATACAGGAGTTAACCCAAACCAAAACAAAAATTGAAATATTACAATGACAATTCTTTCAAACATGAAAACAAAGAGTAACAAATATAAAAAGACACCCTAAGGCGACGACGCGGTTGGCGGCTGGTAGGAGTCGGAGTGGAGGTGGTTGTGAGGGCAAGGGAGGAATAGAAAGAAGTTGTGGTAGCACGGGAAACCAGGTACAAGGGGTTCAGGGGGCTGGCTTCTATGGTTGGAGGAGTGGACGTCAATTTTGAGAGGGTTGGAGGGCACCAGGGTGGATGCTGTTGGTAATTATGGGAGGAAGGGTGCAGGTTAGGGGGCTGAGGGTGTTAGCAGCACAACAGGCCAAGGGAAGAGGAGGAAACCGCTGTCAGCTTATGGGCGAGATGGAAACAGCAGCAAGGAGTTACAGTAAGGCTGCGGCTGAGCAGCAGCCTCCGGTTGTGGAGTGCGGACGGGGGTGGGGACAAGATACAGTTGAAGCACCATTCGTCCTAGGATACAGCCCTAGAAGGGCAGAGAGGACGCTGACAGCTGTCCCGAAAAGAATTCTGCAATAAACTGACAAAAACAATGGACTGATTCAAAAAACTAGCATATAAATAGCAATACAATAGGTGGGAAACGAAAATAGGACGCCGACTGCCGTCCCGGAAAGAATTCTGAAATAAACTCACAAAAACAATGACCTAATTCAGAAAACGCACATATAAATACAGATACAATAGGTGGGAAACAAAAATAGGAGAGGGAGAATAATTCCAACCCAATGAAAAGAGCGAGAAGCCAGCCTCCTGTTGAACGGTTGGGGCTGAACGGTTCAGCTCTCATGCCCCGCATCATTTACATACATACCACTACCACCCACTTCCTATGTATAAACATACCTAACACCAAAAATTTACCATTTACACTTATACCACCAAAATCTTTCATATTACATAAAAAACATAAGAATTTTAACTTGTGAAAGTTAAAATCCATCTTTTCATGCATAGGTAATGTGACATGTATTTAAAAATTAAAGTTTTGATATTAGATATGTAAATACATAGGAATTGAGTGGTATGTATGTAAAACTTCAAACTATTAAATATTGCGCTTCCTGAAACAGTACTTTCTTAGNAAACTCTATGAGCATTTGAAGAGTTTGTTCTTAGTTTTATGCAAGGGTGTAAGCTATATGGAATATTAAAATGGCATAAAAGTTGGAAGTTGGAGGTGGGGCTTTAAACATTCTTTTGGTGGTTACTTCTAAAAATGAAATCGATGGTTTGGTGCTATCGAGACTGCGTTGGTTAGTTTTAACTTGTGATATTTGGATTGCTCTTTTTGAAATTATTTTGTAGCCTTTTAGCTACGGATTCGAGGGTTTTTAGGCTACATTTGTGGGCTATGATTGTGGTCATTGCATAGGTTCGGTCTCTTTGTCGCTTTGACTTGCTCGAAATATAGTTTCGAAAGGATATCGTTTTGGTTGATCCGTTTGCGGAATTGGAGGAGATGATACCTTTTTTTGGGTTGATTCGAGGATTGTTGGGCCGCATTTATTGTTTTGGATCTTTTCGTCGGTTGCTTTAAATGCAGTTTTGAAGGTTGATTCACCCTTCACATTTCGACCTTTCGGATGGATTGTTGTTTCCTCTCTCTCACCCCCCATTTTTATTTTTTTCTTCCTTGCATCTTGGTTTAGGTTTTCGGTGCTTATGTCTGATACATAAGTGCGCATATATAGTCTTTTGCTATATATGAAACCATCAAGCAAGGTCGCAAGTAGATCAGTTTTGTTTTAGGGCTTAGGGCGATGATGACAAAGGCACATCGGTGGTAGAGCGGAATGATATTTCATCCTATGACATCAAGACCCAATTTGAGGACCTAGTAAACCGTAGGACAATAGTATTATTCATCGACACAAGACTAGCGGGGGACCCCACCTTCTTAGGTTGTTGGCGGTCCTACACCCGACGACATGATCGACTCGTGGACAATCATAATTTTCAAAACTGATAAGAACCGACACGATAAGAACAGATACAATATTTATAAAAATATATTTACTACAAAATTGATACAACTTCCTTTTGTATGTCTAAAATCCATGTGCATGCTAAAATATACAAAATTGATACTTCCTTTTGTATGTCTAAAATCCATGTGCATGCTAAAATATAAATTTTAAATGTATTATAACTTAGTTGTCTACTTGTCGATTATCAGTATCGGGCTAAGGAACACCTTCCAAAGTTAGGTTTAGTAGGACACTCTTTCTGGTTGAATGGCGGACTCTATACATCCGGGTGACCAATAGTAGCTTTCGACGTCCCTCGAGTATAAATATATAATATTTGAGCCTAGCCTCGACCCGAGTGCTTGCGGTTTTCTCTCTTTGGATTTTTCGTGCGATTTTATTGAAACTTTTGGTAAAGCACTCGTGGTTTTTTTCCAGAACCTTCCCGTGTTTTCGGTGACTTTCTTTGAGTTACCATTTTTTTTTTTTTGCTTCGAGATTTTTGTCGTGAGTCATTTGCCGATTTTCTCGAGTTTTCTTTCGCCGTAGGTCATTTGCCGCTCTTTCTTGAGTTTTCTAAGTTGTATTTTTTTTGTTAATACAATGCAAGCTAGCTCATTTCTTAAATTCTGTCACTATACTTATATATACTACTGTTTCTTTTACACACTACGCCTTAGAATAGGAGGCCAGTAGTTGGTTTCATAGGAGGTGTCCGAAAGCAGATCGTTGACTAAACAATTGCATGTACCCTTAAAATTAACATCGAATCCAAAGGTACTACGACGGGGAGCTTAGAGCGAACACCGTAGGCAACACGACGAGGACACACAAAAGAACAACTTTGAGATGGATCTGCAACATCAAAACAAGTTCACGTCAACTAAGCATTTTCCTCAGTTTAAATAACAAGTCATGGGATTTCCAGGTAGTTTTCTTAACACAACATAAATCCTCGCCTTATTTTTAGGACTTTTGCACAACTCTGTTGTGCAATTATAAGTCCTAACACTTTTAGGATTCCGATGTTACCGTACGGTACGATGTAAATCCTTTATATCTTTCTAGGTCATTTGCACGATCAGATATCATGCGCATTTAAGTCCTAAATTCTGAAAGAAATTATAGAATTAAAGATTGAATAACATAATTTTAAAGACATAGAGCCAAACAATAGGATAGTTGGGAAATCACCAGGGTTTCCCCTGGATCTGTGATACCTCCTACTCTTCATTCCTTCGGATTTCTTAAAATAACTGTTCTTGTTTGAGCCACTCCCATTTGATTTTCCCGTGTCCAATCTTGAAAACCTAAACTTTGAAATATTTAAAGCAGAACCACTGATCTTAATCGAGAGTTTTCTTAAGTGACTCTGATCATTTAAGATGTAATTAACTATAGAGACAAGCCTCTATAGAAAACCTGGAACCCAGGTAAAATAAATCATATATAATTCTTATATTAGATAGGAGAACTTGTTGGTCATATATAAAAGGTTTTGCAGACCAAACGGATGTCACAAACTCTTTAGTTTAAGTGGTTAAGCCTACTGTCATGTGAAATACTTACCCTTCGGGATAGTGTATTATATGTTGAATCGCGCTCGGTCATCCAAACAATTCAATATGTGAGACTCGTTTGGTCTCATCTATTTTCAAAATTAAAATATTACTTTCAAAAATAAAAAAAATCACATATTTATATTAAAACTATTTTCATATTTACAAAAAATCTTTCTTTTCAAAAAAAAAAAACAGCGGTGGTATGTAAGTAAATGTAGCATTAAAAAAATATAATCATTCAGGAAAATACCTACTTACCTGCCGGTTAGTAGAGCTAATGTGTTGTGGTTGTACTCTAATATCCAAAATGGGCCCATCTGATTTAATATCTCCACTCTTATTTCCCAAAGAAGATTCGAATTCTTTCCACAATCTATAAAGCTCTAACTTAGACCCGCCTGGCTCATAAACAATAGTAGCTACTGCTGCTTTACCTGACAATCACAAAAGAGAACAAAGAAAAGAACAAAAACAACCTTCATCAGAATCAGTATCCAGAAGTGCAAAGGAAAGGATAGCATTACTTTTTTTTTCACTTTTTATGTTTCTCATTTCATCCTCTTCAAAAACTATTTAAGGGTCATTTACTGATACAGGAGTTAACCCAAACCAAAACAAAAATTGAAATATTACAATGAAATTTCTTTCAAACATGAAAACAAAGAGTAACAAATATAAAAAGACACCCTAAGGTGACGACGCGGTTGGCGGCTGGTAGGAGTCGGAGTGGAGGTGGTTGTGAGGGCAAGGGAGGGATAGAAAGAAGTTGTGGTAGCACGGGAAAACGGGTACAAGGGGTTCAGGGGGCTGGCTTCTATGGTTGGAGGAGTGGACGTCAATTTTGAGAGGGTGCACCAGGGTGGATGCTGTTGGTAATTATGGGAGGAAGGGTGTTAGCAGCACAACAGGCCAAGGGAAGAGGAGGAAACCGCAGTCAGCTTATGGGCGAGATGGAAACAGCAGCAAGGAGTTACAGGAAGGCTGCGGCTGAGCAGCAGCCTCGGGTTGTGGAGTGCTGACGGGGGTGGGGACAAGATACAGTTGAAGCACCATTCATTCTAGGGCCCTAGAAGGGCAGAGAGGACACTGACAGCTGTCCCGAAAAGAATTCTGCAATAAACTGACAAAAACAATGGCCTGATTCAAAAAACTAGCATATAAATAGCAATACAATAGGTGGGAAACGAAAATAGGACTCCGACTGCCGTCCCGGAAAGAATTCTGAAATAAACTCACAAAAACAATGACCTAATTCAGAAAACACACATATAAATAGAGATACAATAGGTGGGAAACAAAAATAGGAGAGGGAGAATAATTCCAACCCAATGAAAAGAGCGAGAAGCAAGCCTCCTGTTGAACGGTTGGGGCTGAACGGTTCAGCTCTCATGCCCCGCATTATTTACATACATACCACTACCACCCACTTCCTATGTATAAACATACCTAACACANACAGATACAATAGGTGGGAAACAAAAATAGGAGAGGGAGAATAATTCCAACCCAATGAAAAGAGCGAGAAGCCAGCCTCCTGTTGAACGGTTGGGGCTGAACGGTTCAGCTCTCATGCCCCGCATCATTTACATACATACCACTACCACCCACTTCCTATGTATAAACATACCTAACACCAAAAATTTACCATTTACACTTATACCACCAAAATCTTTCATATTACATAAAAAACATAAGAATTTCAACTTGTGAAAGTTAAAATTCATCTTTTCATGCATGGGTGATGTGACATGTATTTAAAAATTAAAGTTTTGATATTAGATATGTAAATACATAGGAATTGAGTGGTATGTATGTAAAACTTCAAACTATTAAATATTGCGCTTCCTGAAACAGTACTTTCTAAGGTGTCTTGACAATGGGAAGCTGGATTTTTGTCCAAAGCAAAAAGTATAGGGATATGGTATTGCTTGTCCCGTTTTGCTTTTCAGAAAAAATGGCATTTAATAACGTAGATTTGTGCAGTGAAGTGCGTGGAAAAATGTTATATTGCATATGCATCTCCTTAATACTTACAAAACACCAAACAAAACACTTGCAGAACAACCAATCCATACCTTTAGCGAAGACTTCTTTTCAAGTTAAACATATTTATGTAAGTGTGACAAACAGCTGAAATCATCGAACTTTTAAAGTATATTGATAGAAGCTAACCAGCTGGCAATAATATCTCGGTTCTTCTATGAAAAAATTTAGGAGTATTTACATACATACCGCCCAATTCATATGTATTTACATATCTAAAATCTAAACTTTAATTTTTTACATTAATACAACCCAAATTTTTCGTAACACATCAAAAGATACCACTATTAATTTTGAAAAAAAAGTGAAATACATCTTTTCATGCATATGTAAGGTTGCATATGTGTAAAAATTGAAGTTTAGGTGTTAGATATAAATACATAGGAATTGAGTGGTATGTATTTAAATCTTCCAAAAATTTATCAAAAAACCAACAAAAGATAAAAGGAAGAACAAAAGAAAAGGAACATCAATGGCCCGGGCCTTGGTTAACCAGCCAACATTCTACCTAACAAAAGAACTTCCTCTAAGCATTATAAACAGTGAATAGAAAAGATAACCCCCTTATGTGTATATGAGCAAGAACGATAATGATGTGAAAAACAGCATATTCGGTAATTAAAGAACAGGAATTTTCTGTAGCTCCAATTCCATCAGATCCATCTTCATCTTCTTTGCCAGAACTATCACATATTTCTCGCATCTCAACATCAAATTGTAAATTATTTTGTTGTTTCCTTCGCTTAAACTCACCATCAAAGCCTTTTATAGAGCCATCCTTTGGCTTCCTTGGTTCTAAAGGTAGGGCTTCCTGTCCATCAATGTGCCTCCCATATGGAAGACACTCCATGCCGGCCATATCGGCTACCTCCTTTTTAACAGCATTCTTCTCTTTCCGTTCATTGTCTTTCCACCAATCCACTTCTCTTTCTTCTATCAGTCTCTTTACGCAATTGTTGGCCCCCTGCATGTTGCTTCTATTGTCATTTTTATCTTTACCCCTTTCTCTCCAGGTTTTACTTTTCCAATCCTTCGTTTCTTGAGCTTTCTCCTTCAATTTATGTTCACCTTTTGAACCTATGTCTATGCCAACACACTGAGTATCTCGTCTAACAGGATGCCATGAAAAAGAGCAATCTTTAGGGGATTTTGAAGATCTTTTGGCTGGATTGCTCTTCATAAGTTCCACCCAATCTTTTCCCCGCTTAATATTACAGTCAAAATCAACATCAGATGTTTTATCAAATTTAAACTCATTGTTGCTCCTCAAAACATCCAATCCAGTATCATTTGTGACTGTCTGGCGGCATGACATATCACTTTCCAAAACTAAAATTTCCTCTTTTACTTCCCTACTTCCACTCGCCATTTCTCTAGCATCATTGAAGCCGCTCCACAACCTGTATTCATGAGTGACGGGATGATCTGACGAGTTATTTGTATTGGAGGCTTTCTGCTGCGGAGACAGTCTTCTATCAAAATCACAGATTTCACTCCATCGAACATTTAGAGGTCTTACATCCATCCTGGACCAAAATGAAGAATGAGATTCATTTGTCAATGACCCCAAAAAAATTCAAATTTACTAGAAAACTGACTATGTCATTAAGTAATCTCCTTGATGGTATGAAATGAATTTCATTTTTGTCTGAATTTCTTCTTTGATGGTATGAAATAAATTCCTTCTGAATATTTGGAAGCACAGTTCATAATGCTTAGGTGTTTCCAAATGATGCTGAGACAAAATAATTTTTCATATCACATCAAAAATAATACTATTATATCAAGCATCCAAACATTGATTTTTACATTTATTACACTAAAAATTTTCATATCACATCAAAACTATCACTATTATCACCTTTTAAACGGGAAATACACATTTTCATGCACATGAAAGTGTTATAAATGTAAACACTAAAATTTCTGTGTTATATCTGTAAATGCATAGGAACATAGGAAGTGTGTGATACCTACGTAAATCTTCATTCTTTTTAGCTCTTTCGCATATTTAAATTTTTGAAATTACTTGATGATTTTAGACATGGATGACAGTACAACAGTAATAAAAGAAACATTGGTAGGAAGGATTTATAACCTATTAAGCAGCATATTAGGGAGATCTAAATATTAATTGCTCCTGCTCTCTGTTATTATTAGTAGTAACAAAGGAGTTTTGAAAATTTTTCTCGCGTAAAGATCTTTAGTTTTATCTAAGTGATACAATTTATCTCATTATTTTGATTATATGACCAAATTAACATATATAATAAGTGTATTTCATTATTTTTTTTTGCAATTTCTCAGGAACAATCTCATGGATATCACTATTGTCTCTTTTTCAAAGAGGAAGGTTGCCATTTGAGTTTCAATAATCTCTCTCCTACGACTTTTAGAAAGTACTTAAATATTTCTTTGAAAAAAATTGTTAATTATATGGTTGAATGGATGGTTTCCAATGTTTCACTCTAAATAATATTTGTTAATTGAAATGAAGAAGATAGTTTAAGAAAAAATTAGTAAATTTTCTTCAATACATATTTCAATTTTTTGAAACCAAAAGATGATATATATAGTTATGAATTTTTATAAATAATAAAACCCAAGTCTGCATTCACATGAAATGACTGGTCAGAAGAAGTCTAGTACTCATGAGTTATTCCCTTCATATTCTGATGTTTGTGCCAAAGAAAACCATATTAGATATCTAATTCAAGAGAAGATATCCTCATGCTACAAAATTTTTGTTTCTAACTTTGACAGTGTGCAGATTCCTGAATCCATTCATTAAGCTCTTGAAAATTTAGAATGGAGGAAAGCAGTTGAAGATGAGATTCAACGCCGCAGCATCATGGCACAAAAATTCTTACTAAACTCCATCAGGATAAATTAGTTGGACGAAAATGGTTGTTTAACATCAAATACAAAGATGATGGGGGTATTCATAGATTCAAAACTAGACTTGTTGAAAAAAAAATTTCACTCAAGTCTATGGGATTGGCTATCAGGAGACCTTACATTCACACCTTTTGTCAAACTAAATACTATTAAAATTTTCATTTCAATAAAAGTTAACAAAGAATGGGGATTGCAACAAGTTGACATAAAAAATGTCTTCCTGAACCGGGATCCGGAACAAGCGTATATGAAGATACTATCAGAACTTGAGAATAATTCCAACAAACATCTAGTATGCAAACATAGAAAATCTCTCTATAAGCTTAAACAATCACCGAGAGTGTGGTTTGAAATTTTTGCTAAAATTGTGAGATCTGATGGATATTCTCAAAGTCAAGTTGGCCATACTTTGTTCATAAAACACAATCCAGGAGGTAAGAATGTTGAACTGATATTATATACGGATGATATGATTCTTATTGTGATAATAAAAATGGGATTCTCAAGACCAAAGCAGTGTTTGTCACTTAGTTTCAAATTGGGAACATGAAAAGTATGAGATATTCTCGAGGCATGGAGGTGGCAAGGTCCAAGAAAGACATCATTATATCACAGAGGAAATAGATCCTATATCTATTAAAGAATATGAGGATGATTGTATGCAAGCCTATNTCTCCTTGATGGTATGAAATGAATTTCATTTTTGTCTGAATTTCTTCTTTGATGGTATGAAATAAATTCCTTACTGAATATTTGGAAGCACAGTTCATAATGCTTAGGTGTTTCCAAATGATGCTGCGACAAAATAATTTTTGATATCACATCAAAAATAATACTATTATAAGCATCCAAACATTGATTTTTACATTTATTACACTAAAAATTTTCATATCACATCAAAACTATCACTATTATCACCTTTTAAACGGGAAATACACATTTTCATGCACATGAAAGTGTTATAAATGTAAACACTAAAATTTCTGTGTTATATCTGTAAATACATAGGAACATAGGAAGTGTGTGATACCTACGTAAATCTTCATTCTTTTTAACTCTTTCGCATATTTAAATTTTTGAAATTACTTGATGATTTTAGACATGGATGCAGTACAACAGTAATAAAAGAAACATTGGTAGGAAGGATTTATAACCTATTAAACAGCATATTAGGGAGATCTAAATATTAATTGCCCCTGCTCTCTGTTATTATTAGTAGTAACAAAGGAGTTTTGATTTTTTTTCTCGCGTAAAGATCTTTAGTTTTATCTAAGTGATACAATTTATCTCATTATTTTGATTATATGACCAAATTAACATATATAATAAGTGTATTTCATTATTTTTTTTGCAATTTCTCAGGAACAATCTCATGGATATCACTATTGTCTCTTTTTCAAAGAGGAAGGTTGCCATTTGAGTTTCAATAATCTCTCTCCTACGACTTTTAGAAAGTACTTAAATATTTCTTTGAAAAAAAATTGTTAATTATATGGTTGAATGGATGGTTTCCAATGTTTCACTCTAAATAATATTTGTTAATTGAAATGAAGAAGATAGTTTAAGAAAAAATAAGTAAATTTCCTTCAATACATATTTCAATTTTTTGAAACCAAAAGATGATATATATAGTTATGCATTTTTATAAATAACAAAACCCAAGTCTGCATTCACATGAAATGACTGGTCAGGAGAAGTCTAGTACTCATGAGTTATTCCCTTCATATCCTGATGTTTGTGCCAAAGAAAACCATATTAGATATCTAATTCAAGAGAAGATATCCTCATGCTACAAAATTTTTGTTTCTAACTTTGACAGTGTGCAGATTCCTAAATCCATTCATTAAGCTCTTGAAAATTTAGAATGGAGGAAAGCAGTTGAGATGAGATTCAACACCACAGCATCATGGCACAAAAATTCTTACTAAAATCCATCAGGATAAATTAGTTGGACGAAAATGGTTGTTTAACATCAAATACAAAGATGATGGGGGTAATCATAGATTTAAAACTAAACTTGTTGAAAAAAAATTTCACTCAAGCCTATGGGATTGGCTATCACGAGATCTTACATTCACACCTTTTGTCAAACTAAATACTATTAAAATTCTCATTTCAATAAAAGTTAACAAAGGATGGGGATTGCAACAAGTTGACATAAAAAATGCCTTCCTGAACCGGGATACAGAATAGGTGTATATGAAGATACTATCAGAACTTGAGAATAATTCCAACAAACACCTAGTATGCAAACATGGAAAATCTCTCTATGAGCTTAAACAATCACCGAGAGTGTGGTTTGAAATTTTTGCTAAAATTGTGAGATCTGATGGATATTCTATACGGATGATATGAATGTTGAACTGATATTATATACGGATGATATGATTCTTATTGTGATAATAAAAGGAGGATTCGCAAGACCAAAGCAGTGTTTATCACTTAGTTTCAAATTGGGAACATGAAAAGTATGAGATATTCTCGAGGCATGGAGGTGGCAAGGTCCAAGAAAGACATCATTATATCACATAGGAAATAGATCCTAGATTTATTAAAGAATATGGGGATGATTGTATGCAAGCCTACTGATACTCCAATGGATCAAAACAAGAAGTTTAATAGGGGAGAAGAAAGTGTATTTGTAGATAAGAGAATATGTCAAAGATTGACAAGAAAACTCATCTACCTATCACATATGAAGCCAGATATTGCATAATTTGTCAGCATTGTGAGCCAAAACATGAATAATAGGGCACTTGGAGATGGTGTATAGGATTATGAGGTTTCCCAATAAGGCTACTAATTATGGATTAACTTTTGAGAAAACAAAAAACATAGGGGTAGAAGCCTACATTTATGTAAGTTGGGTTGAAGAACTCACAACCAGAAGGTCCATCACAGATTATTGCTCCTTGTAAGAGAAAATAATGATATATGGAGAAGTAAGAGGCATGATCTTGTTTCTAGAAGCAGTGTTGAATCAGAGTATATGGTATTTGCCATAAAAATTTGTGAAGGAATCTGGACTCAGAAGTTATTAAAGGAATTGGGGTGCATCTTCAATAGGTTTGTACAGATGTTTTGTGATATTCAAACAATCATCATTATTGTCAAGAATCAAGTGCATCATGACAGGACCAAACATATTGAAATTGATAGGTAATTTATTTATGAAAAGGTTAATGGTGGACTTATATAGCTAAGCTACATCCTAACACACCAAAAAGATGTTGAGGTCTTCATCAAAGCTCCTCCTTTAAGCGCCTTCTTAGAGTACAATGCCAAGGTTGGTCTTTACAACATCTACGACCCAGCTTGAGGGGGAGTATGGAAAATTGAGAAGTTCAGCACCTCTCCATGGTGGGTCGGCTGGCTCCTTCACAAAATCATGAAATGATTTAAATGGGATATCTTTGGAAACATTTTTCTTAGTTTAATTCACTTCCTATTTTATGTTCTTTATTTTTTATTTCAATATTATTTCCTTTCTTAATTTAGAGTATATATTTTTGGTAAATTTATGAATTAGAAGGGATTGGTTTCTCTATATATACGCACCCTACAAGTGAATAATAGATTGAAGTTTTTTTCTCCAAAAGTTTGCTTTCTACAAAGGTTATCAGTCAAAGGAAATTGTGAAACCATTTTACAAAATTAAGTGCCTCATATATATTTCACAAGATGAGTAGATTGGGCATGACTCCTCTGTCGCATTAAAAAACATCGAACTTACCGAAAGAGGGGTCTTTTACATTCGAATAAAACAAGTATGGTGAAATAGACATATTGTCGCATGAAGTGCTTAGTTTGAACCTGAAACATTTTGATTATCGTCGAAGTTGCTCAAACAGGCTCCGATCACAAAACGAATTTCATCAGCGCGTCTGGAACATGAAAATTTTCCAAGGGGATGTATTATGTGATCGAAAAGAGCAAGCGCGGTGAAAACGAAAGGTTGACAGCACGACATGTGTAATTTAGACTCAATTCATCTCAACAGTCCCGAAAAACTGCTCAAACGGCCTACAATCACCATACTGACCTCGCCATTGCGTCTGAGACATACAATTTACCAAGAAGGGACACCTATCTTGATGGGTCTTTGTACATGAATAATTTACACATAAATCAAGACGTTCAAATTAAAATAAAATAATTTTTTGTTAAAACCTTCCTTCACTTTTTCTGCAAGCCACCGCCTATCCTTATGTTGTCCATGCCTCTGCCGCCTACTTTGCCCAACCAAATGATTCCACTTGTTTTTTATTTATATTTTATAAGAATAAAAATCAATTAAAAGATATCTTACCGCTCTCTCTTACCCGCATGCGCAGCAACCCGAAGCCCACGCCTCTATGCGCCCTCTTCCTACTGCTCCTCCCTCTAGCGAACTCTTCTCCTGCAGCCCACCTCCAGCCAAACCGTCCTGCCACCTCTCCTTGCATCCCCAGCTCCCTCATCTCATGGCAGAAAAGACATGCATGCCCTAACTCCTCTTGCGCTTTCTCTCTCGCTCGCAGCTAGGGCTANTGGAAAATTGAGAAGTTCAGCACCTCTCCATGGTGGGTCGGCTGGCTCCTTCACAAAATCATGAAATGATTTGAATGGGATATCTTTGGAAACATTTTTCTTAGTTTAATTCACTTCCTATTTTATGTTTCTTTATTTTTTATTTCAATATTATTTCTTTTCTTAATTTAGAGTATATATTTTTGGTAAGTTTATAAATTAGAAGGGATTGGTTTCTCTATATATACGCACCCTACATGTGAATAATAGATTGAAGTTTTTTTCTCCAAAAATTTGCTTTCTACAAAGCTTATCAGTCAAAGGAAATTGTTAAACCATTTTACAAGATTAAGTGCCTCATATATATTTCACAAGACGAATAGATTGGGCATGACTCCTCCGTTGCATTAAAAAACATCGAACTTACCGAAAGAGGGGTCCTTTATATTCGAATAAAACAAGTACGGTGAAATAGACATATTGTCGCATGAAGTGCTTAGTTTGAACCTGAAACATTTTGATTGTCGTCGAAGTTGCTCAAACAAGCTCCGATCACAAAACGAATTTCATCAGCGCGTCTGGAACATGAAAATTTTCCAAGGGGATGTATTATGTGATCAAAAAGAGCAAGCACGGTGAAAATGAAAGGTTGACAGCACGACATGTGTAATTTAGACTCAATTCATCTCGACAGTCCCGAAAAACAGCTCAAACGGCCTACAATCACCATACTGACTGCGCCATTGCGTTTGAGACATACAATTTACCAAGAAGGGACACCTATCTTGATGGGTCTTTGTACATGAATAATCTACACGTAAATCAAGACGTTTAAATTAAAATAAAATAATTTTTTGTTAAAACCTTCCTTTACTTTTCCTGCAAGCCACCGCCTATCCTTATGTTGTCCATGCCTCAGCCGCCTACTTTGCCCAACCAAATGATTCCACTTGTTTTTTATTTATATTTTATAAAAATAAAAATCAATTAAAAGATATCTTACCGCTCTCTCTTACCCGCATGCGCAGCAACCCGAAGCCCACACCTTTATGCGCTTTGAACTCCCCTCTTCCTACCGCTCCTCCCTCCAGCGAACTCTTCTCCTGCAGCCACCTCCAGCCAAACCGTCCTGCTACCTCTCCTTCCATCCCACATCTCCCTCATCTCACGGCAGAAAAGATATGCATGCCCTAACTCCTCTCGCGCGCTTTCTCTCTCGCTCGCAGCTAGGGCTGTCAAAACGGCTCGTTGTTCTCGAACAGCTCGTGTTCGGCTCGTTAAGAAGCTTGTGTTCGGCTCTTTCGGTAAATTAACGAGCTGAACACGAACAAAGAATTGTTCGTTCGTGTTCGGCTCGTTTTGACTCGAAATATTACTTATCAATTATATATATATATATATATATATATGGGGGGGGAGGAGAGTTATTTGGCTCTCTAAGTGTTAATTATAAAAATGAGTACTAAATGAAAGTTAGGAGAGGATCCCCTGAGCTTAAAAAAAAATAACTACAATACGCACCCATAGGGGGGCCCTCTATCACAGTACAACTCACCCACAAAAAAAAGAGTATACCAATCGGCAATACAAGAAAGTATATCCCAAAACAACCTACACCTCAGAGAGCAAAAAGCAAAAATCTCAAGACCAAAAATTCACGAATTACGCATGCACCCCAAAAGAGAGCGTCTCTCTATCTCAATGATCTGCGCCAAGGGTCAGAAGCAATACGCATCCGGGACAACAAAACCAGCGCCCCAAAATTTGAAACCTGCAACAACCCTTAACCAAATCTGCAAAACAAAGGAAATGAAAGACCTTCCTGACACAAGAGAACTAAGCATCCATAACCAAAGTATTGGGTGGCGAAGGTAGGATTTTTTAGTAGAAATATAGGAACCCAAATAAACATCTCGACACAAGAAAAATAAAAATTTAAGAGGCCAAAATCTGCTATGGTCAATAACGCAAAAATTAAAACCACATCACCAAAAACCATGCAAGATGGCCAGCCCTTAAGCCCAAACAAACGGACTATCTAGCAAGTCCCCAATCAGCAGGGTACGCAAAGCTGTAGGTGTAGTCCCCACCATGATATTGCTGCCAGTGGCCCCAGCAATGACAAGCCAATTTGTCGAGCTATTACCCTCTCTATGAATAAAGATCCAACGAATTGAAATGGCAGAGAATATGCACTTGATTCGCTTAATATAATATAAGATTTCCAACGACATTTCTCTGTTTTCATTAAAAATGTCTACTAGAACCCTGCAATCAGATTCAATCAAGATTTGATGCCATCCCAGTCGGATAGCAATCGAGACAGCTATGAAAGCCGCCTGAACCTCAGTTTCAGAGGAGATGAAGGGATGAGAAGAATATAAGACATTTACCACCCTCACCCCTAGCAATACCACCAATATCAGCTTTATCAATTTTCCAACTCCCATCCGTGTTAAATTTCACCCATCCTCTAGGCGGAGGTCGCCATCTCACCAAAAGAGGGAGTTGTGTATACCTATCCCCAAGAGGAGGAAGATCCCAAGGCATCAAAATAAGGTATACCCGGAAAGAAGTTGCCCTTCACCGAGGACATTTTATGGATTTTGTGTATATAATNTATATATATATATATATATATATATATATAGGGGGGAGGAGCGTTATTTGGCTCCCTAAGTGTTAATTATAAAAATGAGTACTAAATGAACGTTAGGAGAGGATCCCCTGAGCTAAAAAAAAAAAAAACTACAATACGCACCCATAGGGGGGTCCTCTATCACAGTACAACTCACCCACAAAAAAAAAGAGTATACCAATCGGCAATAAAAGAAAGTATATCCCAAAACAACCTACACCTCAGAGCAAAAAGCAAAAATCTCAAGACAAAAAATTCACGAATTACGCATGCACCCCAAAAGAGAGCGTCTCTCTATCTCAATGATCTGCGTCAAGAGTCTGAAGCAATACGCATCCGGGACAACAAAACCAGCTCCCCAAAATTTGAAACCTGCAAAAACCCTTAACCAAATCTGCAAAGCAAAGGAAATGAAAGACCTTCCTGACACAAGAGAACTAAGCATCCATAACCAAAGTATTGGGTGGCGAAGGTAGGATTTTTTAGTAGAAATATAGCAGCCCAAATAAACATCTCGACACAAGAAAAAAAAAATTTAAGAGGCCAAAATCTGCTATGGTCAATAACGCAAAAATTAAAAGCACATCACCAAAAACCATGCAAGATGGCCAGCCCTTAAGCCCAAACAAACGAACTATCTAGCAAGTCCCCAATCAGCAGGGTACGCAAAGCTGTAGGTGTAGTCCCCACCATGATATTGCTGCCAGTGGCCGCAGCAATGGCAAGCCAATTTATCGAGCTATTACCCTCTCTATGAATGAAGATCCAACGAATTGAAATGGCAGAGAAGATGCACTTGATTCGCTTAATATAATATAAGATTTCCAACGGCATTTCTCTGTTTTCATTAAAAATGTCTACTAGAACCCTGCAATCAGATTCAATCAAGATTTGATGCCATCCCAGCCAGATAGCAATCGAGACAGCTATGAAAGCCGCTTGAACCTCAGTTTCAGAGGAGATGAAGTCACCGAAGGGGATGAGAAGAATATAACATTTACCACCCTCATCCCTAGCAATACCACCAATACCAGCTTTATCAATTTTACAACTCCCATCCGTGTCAAATTTCACCAATCCTCTAGGGGGAGGTCGCCATCTCACCAAAAGAGGGAGTTGCGTATACCTATCCCCAAGAGAAGAGGAAGATCCCAAGACATCAAAATAAGGTATACCCGCAAAGAAGTTGCTCTTCACCGAGGACATTTTATGGATTTTGTGTATATAAGCAATGATATTGGAAATCACATTCTCCCCCTTAACACTCCCACCTTCGTGTTTTCTAGTATTACGAGCCATCCATATGAACCAACAAACTATGAATGGATAGATTTGCAATATGTGCTTTCTCTTGCAGTCCGGATTAAAGAGCTCACAAGAGAAACATAAATCCCTCGCAGGTTTAGGACCGAGACCCAACCAAAGGCCTCCCCCCCTCCAAACATTTAATGAAAAATGACATAAGAAAAAGAAGTGCTCAATGGACTCTTCCGCCATCAAGCATAACGAACATCTTGAAGCAATTCTTAAACCTTTCAATTTCAAAATATCATCACAGGGAATGACTTGATGGAAAATACGCCACGCCAGAAATGACCTATAGAGAGTCAGCGCATGACTCCAGATATTTTTTCCCCATTTGAGGTCTTCAAAGAAATGAATTTCATGATAAATATTTTTTGAAATGGACCCTGCGAAAGATTTATTTTTAATTATTGGGGTATCTTTCTTTTGTATCTCTATAGGAATAGTGGCAATAAGCTTAGCATCCTCCTCTCCAACCAATTGCTTAAGAAGGGGAATGTCCCAATCTTCCTGCTCCCAAGTATCAACGACAAGGAGATTGTTAAAAGAAATATCGGCCGAAATAAGAAGCAGAGGGGCCCAGGAATCATGCCAAAAGGAAATATCATCATGGCCCAAATCTCATACAATGAGAGACTTGGCCCATTCCCGGACCTGTAAAAGACGTTTCCAAACCCGAGAGTCCCCCGTCTGCCAGAAAACCAAAGATGGACTGCAGTTTTGACAATATTTAATTAACATAAGCGAAGCCCATAAAGAGTAGCCTCTACGAAAATTGAGCCAGAGCTTAAAATAATTTGTCGGCCATATGATGGAGTTGTTTGAAACCCAACCCAACAGGAAATGAAGGTTTGCAANCTTTCTTTTGTATCTCTATAGGAATAGTGGCAATAAGCTTAGCATCCTCCTCTCCAACCAATTGCTTAAGAAAGGGAATGTCCCAATCTTCCTGCTCCCAAGTATCGACGACAAGGAGATTGTTAAAAGAAATATCGGTCGAAATAAGAAGCAGAGGGGCCCAGGAATCATGCCAAAAGGAAATATCACCATGGCCCAAATCTCATACAATGAGGGACTTGGCCCATTCTCGGACCTGTAAAAGACGTTTCCAAACCCGAGAGTCCCTCGTCCGCCAAAAAACCAAAGATGGACTGCAGTTTTGACAATATTTATTTAACATAAGCGAAGCCCATAAAGAGTCGCCTCTACGAAAATTGAGCCACAGCTTAAAATAATTTATGTCGGCCATATGATGGAGTTGTTTGAAACCCAACCCACCAGCAAATGAAGGTTTGCGTACCTTCTCCCAGGATAACCATCTCCGCCCAAAGTAACCTCCCGCCCATAAAAATTTGTTGAAACATCGTTCAAGCATTTGTTGCGAGCTTTTCTTAATATGACAAACTTGTAACGATATAGAGGCAAGCTTTGCAAAATGCTTCGCAAAACAGTAATCCTACCCCCAAACGTCAAGAAATTATTCTTCCAATCTAGGATACGATTATGTACCTTATCCACGACCTCATCAAATTGAATTTGTTTCCTCCTTCCCTTAATAAGATTGACATCAAGATATTTAAGAGAGAGAGTAGATATAGAAAAGCCAGTGAAGTTGGCCACCTAATCCATATTGTTCCTTTTAACCAGATTACCTAAATAGATATGGCATTTGGAAGCATTGAACTGAATACCCGAAACCAGCTGAAAATCCTCCAGAACCTGATAAATGACCCTCACCGCATTCTTAGAAGCATTGGAGAATAATATATATCATCAGCATAAGCAAGGTGAGAAACCGAAAATTTGGATCTATGAGCATAATGAAGAAACGGATTTCCAGTAAAAACATCGTTAAGTAAACGGGAGAAGTAATCAAAAGTTAATATGAAGATGACAGGAGACAACGGGTCCCCTTGTTTTATCCCTCGTCCAGCAGTAAAGAAACCATGAATGTTGTCATCGATAAGAATGCTATAGTGATTAGATAGAAACCAAGTGTAAATAAATTTGCAAAAGGAGGAAGAGAACCCTCTCTCCCTAAGCACCTTGAGAGTGAAATCCCACCTAAGAGAATCATAAGCATTACGAATATCCAGTTTAGTGATAACATTTCCACCTCTACATTTCTTATCCAGGTTATAAACAAGCTCTTGTGCCAACATAATATTGTCAGTAATATCCTACCCTTGAAAAAAAAATTGATTTGGAGTAATCAAATGCTGCAGATGAGGTTGTATACGTTTCACCAGGATTTTACTAATCACCTTAGACATAACAAAAGTAAGAGATATAGGACGAAAATGATCCCAAGCAGTTTTTTGAGTAGATTTGGGGATAAGAATAATAGTAGCAGATGAGAAATATTTGCTTGGGGTTTCCCCCTCAAAAAAACTTTAAATCGCCGCTACCACATCACTCTTAACAATGCTCCAACATTTAATATAGAAATTCGAAGTGAATCTATCAGGACCCAGGGCTTTATTAGCATTGATACCAGCAAGCGCCTTAAGAATCTCCTCATTGGGAATGCCGCAGAGATCTAATTCTCCCATATATTGATGTATATCATTAAAAAAATGTGTCTCTAAGTTGCCAATAGTGTCATGAGACTTAAAAAGATTTGTAAAATAATTCACAGCGCTCTCACCTCTCTCATGTTCTCACGTGACCCATTCTCCAAGATCATTTTTAATGCGAACAATAGTGTTTTGTGCTCTGCGTTGCTTGATACACGCATGGAAAAACTTCGTATTCTTTTCTCCCTGAGTAAAGTGCATTTCTCCTGCTTTTTGTTGCAGAAGCTCCTCTTCCATACAGGAGGCTTCCAGCAGATCTTTGTGGGCCTCTTGAATTTGAGGAATCATATCATCAGTGATCTCATCCACCTCCTGTCNCTCATCAAATTGAATTTGTTTCCTCCTTCCCTTAATAAGATTGACATCAAGATATTTAAGAGAGAGAGTAGAGATAGAAAAGCCAATGAAGTTGGCCACCTAATCCATATTGTTCCTTTTAACCAGATTACCCAAATAGATATGGCATTTGGAAGCATTGAACTGAATACCCGAAACCAGCTGAAAATCCTCCAGAACCTGATAAATAACCCTCACCGCATTCTTAGAAGCATTGGAGAATAATATAATATCATCAGCGTAAGCAAGGTGAGAAACCAAAAATTTGGATCTATGAGCATACTGAAGAGACGGATTTCCAGTAAAACCATCGTTAAGTAAACGGGAGAAGTAATCAAAAGTTAATATGAAGATGACAGGAGATTACGGATCCCCTTGTTTTATCCCTCATCCCGCAGTAAAGAAACCATGAATATTGCCATTGATAAGAATGCTATAGTGATTAGATAGAAACCAACTGTAAATAAATTTGCAAAAGGAGGAAGAGCACCCTCTCTCCCTAAGCACCTTGAGAGTGAAATCTCATCTAAAAGAATCATAAGCATTGCGAATATCCAGTTTAGTGATAAGATTTCCACCTCTACATTTCTTATCCAGGTTATAAACAAGCTCTTGTGCCAACATAATATTGTCAGTAATACCCTACCCTTGAAAAAAAGCTGATTGATTTGGAGTAATCAAATGTTGCAGATGAGGTTGTATACGTTTCACCAGGATTTTACTAATCTCCTTAGACATAACAGAAGTAAGAGATATAGGATGAAAACGATCCCAAGCAGTTTTTTGAGTAGATTTGGGGATATGAATAATAGCATATGAGAAATATTTGTCTGGGGTTTCCCCCTCAAAAAAACTTTAAATCGCCGCTACCACATCACTCTTAACAATGCTCCAACATTTAACATAGAAATTCGAAGTGAATCTATCAGGACCCGGGGCTTTATTAACATTGATACCAGCAAGCGCCTTAAGAATCTCCTCCTCATTGGGAATGCCGCAGAGATCTAATTCTCCCATATATTGATGTATATCATTAAAAAAATGTGTCTCTAAGTTGCCAATAGTGTCATGAGACTTAAAAAGATTTGTAAAATAATTCACAGCGCTCTCACCTATCTCATTTTCTCACGTGACTCATTCTCCAAGATCATTTTTAATGCGAACAATAGTGTTTTGTACTCTGCGTTGTTTGATACACGCATAGAAAAACTTCGTATTCTTGTCTCCCTGAGTAAAGTGCATTTCTCCTGCTTTTTGTTGCAGAAGCTCCTCTTCCATACAGGAGGCTTCCAGCAGATCATTGTGGGCCTCTTGAATTTGAGGAATCATATCATCAGTGATCTCATCCACCTCCTGTAACAAATTAACCCTGCGCTCGGCCTTAATTACCCTCTCGTGGACATCTCCAAACACCTCCCAATTCTAGGTTCTGAATGCATTAGCCACACACTTATGAAGCTTCCACAGCCTATACCAAGCGTTCCCAACCTCAGCACACAGCCAATTTGAAGCAACCAAATTTATNCTTATGAAGCTTCCACAGCCTATACCAAGCGTTCCCAACCTCAGCACACCGCCAATTT
Organism: Phalaenopsis hybrid cultivar; assembly: GCA_002079205.1. NCBI lineage: Eukaryota > Viridiplantae > Streptophyta > Magnoliopsida > Asparagales > Orchidaceae > Phalaenopsis > Phalaenopsis hybrid cultivar. The sequence continues at coordinate 49,604 of JXCR01123461.1, read as the reverse complement.
GAAGCAACCAAATTTACGAAACTCTCATGTTTAGCCCAAACATTCAAATATCTAAAATGATACTTAGATACCTTTTTAAAAAAATCAAAGGATAAGAGTAACGGATTATGGTCCGACCCCGAACTGCAAAGATGTTGAACCTGTGAAAAGCCAAAATTAGAAATCCAACTCTAATTTCCAAAACATTTATCCAACCTTTGAAAAGTTTTTCCCCTCCAAGTAAATTTAGAGCCAACAAACCCCAAATCAGTCAGCTTAGCTTCAAACAAAGCCTCGCCGAACTGCTCAATCAAGGAGGACATAACTCTACGGCCTCCCAATCTCTCCGATTGGTGCAAGATCATATTGAAATCTCCCCCCATCATCCATCGATCATTGATGTAAGTCCCCATATGCCGTATTTTGTTCCATAGGTCGAATCGAGCATGATTGGAAGTGCCCGCATAAACAAATGTTAGACAACCCGATAATTCCTCCAATTGAAAGTAACCATGCACAAATTGGCCATCATCCACCATAATATTAACAGAAATATGCTTTCGCCAAAAAACTCATATTTTATTAGAACAGTTACTGAATGACGAGAAATTTTTGAATTTTCCCAGGATGTGAGCATCTGGTGAAGAGACTAAAGGTTCCAATATAGCAAAAATCCCAACTTTATGAATCCTTGTCATTAATTTGAGTCTTCCGATGGACTAAGGATCCGCAACTCCTCGGATGTTCCAAATTAATATGTTAAACATGGATAGAAATACCCCTTCTAGAAGCTCTAGTTCGGGTACGCCCATGTTCACCCTCAGAATAATAATGGTTAAAATCCTCCACCTATCTTCCCCTCTTGAGATTAGCCAATTCCTTATTACCTCGCTTCTTACGCCTCCTCATTTTTTGGACTTGTCATTCCTCCTCCAGCAACATTGAAACTTCCTAAAAATGTAAATCATTACCGTGCAGTTCCACACCTGGGCTAATCGGTCAAAATGCAAGTCCTTCATTGATCCGAGGAGAGACAGGGCATGAAACTGAATTGGCACGGGCATTCGGCCAATCCGCATCCAAAATAAACAACCCATTGCTCTTTTGTAACCCCGCTGAATTGGAAGGCCCTATAGGATCAACATCAATAGGGTGTAAATCGCCCCTAACAGGCACAGTGGATATGGCATCCAGCTCTGACACAGAAAGAGCCGGAGTATGAATCTTCTCACTATTTGTTTTAAAATTTTTATATTGCTCTGCACCGCTCCTGCGCAATTCTGGGTTTAGATGGAAACACTGCATAGAAACATGGCCAAACATACGACAATGTGAACAGTAGAGAGGGTGTTTCTCGAGAATTACCTGCTGTCAATAGCCATTATGTTCGGATCCAATTCAAACCTCATCAGAAGGTGGCAACGTGACATCTCACTCAATTAAAATCCTCGCCATCGAGGGTCGAGACAGATTATAGGTCGGAGCATCCAACATAATAGGCTTGCCAAACATACCAGTCGGCGAAAACAGTATTTCGTGATTAAAAAGATGGAACTTCAAGCCCGGAAGGCGAATCCAAACCGGAACAATAGGAATTTCAGCCTGCGGATCGAAAAACACCGTCCACTTCAACACCTTCATGAAGACATCATCAAAACGCAGAGACCGGCTATCAAATAATCTACCATAATTCTCCTCAAATAAATTTAATTGACTACAAGACTACAAAGAATTACAAATCAATTAAAATTATTAATTAAGAAAATAGGAAAAATTTATTAAACTAGATTCAAATGATATTTTAATATAAATAATAATTTTTAAATATTTCNAAAAAATCAAAGGATAAGAGTAACGGATTATGGTCCGACCCCGAACTGCAAAGATGTTGAACCTGTGAAAAGTCAAAATCAGAAATCCAACTCTGATTTCCAAAACATTTATCCAACCTTTGAAAAGTTTTTCCCCTCCAAGTATATTTAGAGCCAACAAACCACAAATCAGTCAGCTTAGCTTCAAACAAAGCCTCACCGAACTGCTCAATCAAGGAGGAAATGACTCTACGGCCTCCCCAATTGGTGCAAGATCATAGTGAAATCTCCCCCCATCATCCATCGGTCATTGATGTAAGTCCCCATATGTCGTATTTTGTTCCATAGGTCGAATTGAGCATGATTGGAAGTGCCCGCATAAACAAATGTTAGACAACCCGAGAATTCCTCCAATTGAAAGTAACCATGCACAAATTGGTCATCATCCACCATAATATTAACAGAAATATGCTTTCGCCAAAAAACTCATATTTTATTAGAACAATTACTGAATGACTAGAAATTTTTTAATTTTCCCAGGATGCGTGCATCTGGTGAAGAGACTAAAGGTTCCAATATAGCAAAAATCCCAACTTTATGAATCCTTGTCATATTTCAGGGCATTCAACTGAATTGGCACGGGCATTCGGCCTATCTGCATCCAAAATAAACAACCCATTGCTCTTTTGTAACCCCGCTGAATTGGAAGGCCCTATAGGATCAACATCAATAGGGTGTAAATTGCCCCTAACAGGCACAGTGGATATCGCATCCAGCTCTGGCACAGAAATAGCCGGAGTATGAATCTTCTCATTATTTGTTTTAAAATTTTTATTTTGCTCTGCACCGCTCCTGCACAATTCTGGGTTTAGATGGAAACACTGCACAGAAACATGGCCAAACATACGACAATGTGAACAGTAGAGAGGGTGTTTCTCGAGAATTACCTGCTGTCAATAGCTATTATGTTCGGATCCAATCCAAACCTCATCAGAAGGTGGCAACGTGACATCTCACTCAATTAAAATCCTCGCCATCGAGGGTCCAGACAGATTATAGGTCGGAGCATCCAACATAATAGGCTTGCCAAACATAGCAGTCAGTGAAAACAGTATTTCGTGATTAAAAAGATGGAACTTCAAGCCCGGAAGGCGAATCCAAACCGGGACAATAGGAATTTCAGCCTGCGGATCGAAAAACACCGTCCACTTCAACACATACAAGAAGACATCATCAAAACGCAGAGACTGGCTATCAAATAATCTACCATAATTCTCCTCAAATAAATTTAATTGACTACAAGACTACAAAGAATTACAAATTAATTAAAATTATTAATTAAGAAAATAGGAAAAAATTTATTAAACTAGATTCAAATGATATTTTAATATAAATAATAATTTTTAAATATTGTCCCAACCCTTAACATCTTATAGCTACGTGATTAGGGTTGTCAAAACGACTCTTTTTAGTGAACAGCTCGTGTTCGACTCGCTAAGTAAATGAGTCGAACACGAACACACTTTTTGAGCTCGAAATATAAACGAATCGGCTCGTTTACACCCCTACTTACAACCCTAGCTCCCCTACGCTTCTCATNAATATTTCCCCAACCCTTAACATCTTATAGCTACGTGATTAGGGTTGTCAAAACGACTCTTTTTAGTGAACAACTCATGTTCAACTCGCTAAGTAAACGAGCCAAACACGAACACACTTTTTGAGCTCGAAATATAAAAGAATCGGCTCGTTTACACCCCTACTCACAACCCTAGCTCCCTTAAGCTTCTCACGCAAAATACTCTCACCTTTCTTCCTCTCCCCTATCTCTACTCCATCGAAAATTATTTCTTAACCCTCCATCAACTCCTCGTCGGGACTTCTCCCTGGCATTTGGTGACACCACCACCAACCAACTTCAAGCAAAAGCTTCTCCCGATGCTTTCGTCTCCTTTTTCTCACGCACCAAAGCCCTCTTCGTCATTGCCACCCAATAGCTCCACAACATCAGAAACTTTTGCTCCTCCTTCTCGATACAACCCGCTTGCTTACCAAAACCTGCTAATTTTTCTTCCACTACCCAAAATCCCTCTGCAGCAACTTAGAGTTTCACTTCGCTTGGCGCCCAAGCCTCCCACTTTACTGCTCTGCAATCTGTGAGCATCAAGCCTTTACTTATTACAGNACCAAAACCTGCTAATTTTTCTTCCACTACCCAAAATCCCTCTGCAGCAACTTAGAGTTTCACTTCGCTTGGAGCCCAAGCCTCCCACTTTACTGCTCTGCAATCTGTGAGCATCAAGCCTTTACTTATTACAAATTAAGGTAAAGATAAAGAGAAGTGAGATTTACTATTCTATAAGATTTACAATTTTATCTTAGTTATAACTGCATTGGTGAAAAATGAGATTCAGATTTCTTTGAATCAATGGCTTGTGTTTTAGTTATATTGCTTGAGGGAAAATAAAATTTTTAAATTTGTGGGTTTTAATGCTGACATATATGGCTATATTTTATAAAGGGAGTTCATGTTTAGGCTAGAGGGAATAATGTACTTGAATATATTATATGTCACGAAGTTCGTGCAGGTCCGCCTAAATCATTACTTCACCGCACGGAAGATATAACACTTATAATTCTTGAGACTTCCATCGGATGCATCTGGTGCGTCGAGCAAAACCCTATACACGCTTTTCTTAGCGAGGTAGGGAGAAACTAGTACGCAGCACTTGTGACGCAGTGGGCGAAACAAAAAGCTCATGAAATGTTATTTTGGCTCATTTGGTGCGTCAAAGGGAGTCCACGCTTTTCTTAGTGTGGTAGGATGAAGCTCGCACACGACGATCGAGACGTGATGGATAATTATACATTAGGTACTCGTACGCATTTTTTTATGCGATGGAGAAATATGTTGCAAGTGCCTCAGATTGCAGCGATGACATCCGTTACACACTTAGCGTGACGACGATTTGTTGCATTTTTAAAGTATCGTACACGCATTTCTTTGCGTGGCGAAATACATATATTTTTGGTCGAAGTGCAAACCACCCATACACGACTTTCTTGGCATGGTGGGCTGACCCAGACTCCCGATGCAGCTCCCAAACGGGGGATGATGCCGAGAGGCTGTCGAAATACTGCCATATTTTATCTAAGCGTCGGTCGTGAAAGAGCAGCTAGATTGAACTTATCTGAACAAAAAAATGCAATCCAATGAAAGCTCCTAAGGTACATATTAAATTTTGAAATGATTACTTAAATCATCTTGAAAGATGGGAATAAATATGAATAAAGCCTGCACGACTCACATCGGACTCGAGGACTCGTCAACAAGGTTGAATGAAACTTTTGCGCGCGGAGGGGGTCCACTTAAACACTCAAATAGGAGCTAAGTATGGGAGAGATAAATAATTTCAAATATGCAATCGAGGTCCATAACGTCTTCATCGTCGTCAGGTCCGCACCTCTAGATACACGAGCGGACAGAAGGTGAAGTTGAGGCTTCGAATGACAATATTCGCACTCATTTTAATAATAATACGCACATGCAAATAACTATAAAATCCCCTAAAAATCAAACAAATCAACAATATAAAACATCCACATTTGCTCCGGCAATAATCTCAAGTTCTTAAACTTTTTCGTTTGAGAATACTGTGTGGGTCAAACAAATGCTTAAGAAATAGTCAATTTATCTCCAAAGGCATGCACACAATTCAAAACTTTACAAAAATCTAATTTTCAATTACTAAATTCAAATCTATGTAATTATGCATGCTCTCGAATGGGCCGCCTTGCTACAGGACGATGTTGTAATTCCTACACTTTAACAAATCCGATTCTTCTCTCTATATGGGCTAGAGTTGACAAAATTAAGCCCCCACTTTGGCCAATTCGATTCTCATTCTTATAAGGAATCGAGTCGACAGGATGAGCCCCAATTGAGCCAATCTGATCCTCCTTACGACAACTGAAGTTGATAGGACTGATGTTTTTAATGTCGAAAGTTATAATATTCTCAATGATGACCGAGTTGACTAAAGATTTCAACCGGATGGGTTTATTTTCAAAATTAAATCTCAAATTCTATTTCTAAAACTCAAACTATATATATATATATATATATATATATATATATATATAAAATCTACATTGAGAGACTTATAGATTCAGTCTTTATCCGGAAAGGATTTCTCTGAAAATTACCCTAAACCTGGTC